>ML101369.1:36247-96801 GCA_003697995.1 Taxidea taxus jeffersonii
TTAGGGAGGTTAAGTAACTTGCCTCGGCGAGCAGGAGGGGACTGAGCCCATATCGGAGGGGCACGAGGAGACTCGACCTTCCTTCGACCAATCTTTACCTGGCACCTCACACAGGAAATCTTTCGGAACTACTGATTCCTACTGAAAGAGTCATCCAGTTCACTCTGATAAAGGCTCATAAAAATTATACAAAGAATCAAATGTCTAGAGGCAATGGAGCTCCGTGCCAAATCTACCAGAAGTGAGAACGCGGAATCTGTGCCTTTCCCAAGCTCTCCCGTGGTGCTCACCATCAGCCAGGATCTGGGAACCCGAAGAGCACGGGCTTTGCTGGGGTGCCCAGAAGTGGCCCCTTCCTGGTCCCCGTGCCCTGCTGCCTCCCTCTGCCCAGAGCCACGGGGCGGGAGAGCTGACTTGGAGCATTCCCTCCCCTTATTCTAGGACAGTGTCCTGGCCACAGATAGTCAGGGAACCCACAGGCAGTGAAACAATCTTACCAGTTGCCAGCTCTCACTGCCGTATACTTGATTTAACTTGGAATTGTTTTTCAGGATTTATGTGTACTGTCATTTATGATTGAGGATGGCTTTAAGACGGAGAGCAAAGAGAGGGGTACCTCTGCCACCTGCTGCTGTGTGATCTTAGGGCAAGTCCTGTCACCTGTTTGAAACTCTGTCTCCTCATCTACAAAATGAGAATATGTATGCATTCATTCAATCCCTATTCCCTGAAGACCCGTTGTGTAAGGCACCAAAGACAATTCACAAGGGGTACCGTGAGCACGGAGCCGGACAGCAGGTGTGGGATCTGGCCCATAGGCCCCACCCGAACGTGTTGTTGCTGTTATTTTTGGCCTAGGAACAATTTCAAGCATCAAGTTTTCAGTAATTCTAAGGCTTAACATTTAAAAATGTACAACCTATTAACAAGTACTTAGAGGAACTTTTTAATCCTGACTTTCATTCATTAGTAGGCTGGCAGAACTCATCCTCTCAGGTAGAGATTGGTGTGAAGCATGACTCAGCCACGCTAAAGCTCTTGAACCAGCCCTAAATTCAACTCTTCTCTTGGCCATGGCCAATTAATCACCAACAGTGACTTATGGCTTGTCCGTTGGTCTGTCTTACACAAGGGCTTCAAACAAAATAATCTGTACCATGTCAAAGATGTATTTTTACTATTTCCTTCTTCAGCGTTCTATTGTTTCCAGCACTCTCTCATTCATCCCTTCAACAAATACGTATTCCCCTCTGTGCTGGGCTCTGTTGCAGATGCTGGGATGTGGGTACACACCTCTCAGTGCCTTGGCTCTCAAGGAGCTAACATTCTAGTGAGATCTACTACTGCCCTCCCCCACCTTCACACTAGAAGGTAAAGCATTTGAGATGGCGGCCATGGCAGCCATGGCGCTGCTCTTGCCTTCCTCACACCCATAGCCCAGAGCAGCCTGAGGCACCCAAGATACCCTCCTGCCCAATGTCACTTTTTGATGGCTTACTGTGTGCCAGTCTTACTCTGTGTGCTTGGTGGCTTACTTTTAATGGCGTACTGTGGCTAATTAACATGGAATATAGATCCTAAGCATTTACGGGGCAGGGGCACACTATCTTAATCACCATTTTACAAATGAGCCAACTGAGGAATGGAGAGGTTAAAGAAACGTGCCCAAGTTTCTGAGACTAGTATATCATGAACCCAGATTAGAATCCAGGCCACAGAGATCCTCAGGACTTTCCACCCGGAGTGTTCCCATTTGGAAGTTTCTACTAACACCACTTTCAAATTGAATGTGGGGCCCAGAGTCCTGGCCTTTAGCCTCAGATGGCATTTTCCTGGGCTGTGGAATTCCGGGGTGGCCCTCTGTGCTGGGCTGAAAACTCAACCTCTGGGGCAAGCAAACTAATCCTCATGAATTTGTTCATTTCGCTGAGTCACCTGGGTTAAATCCTGCCCAGGTAAAAATTCCATAGAGCTGCTCAGATCACAAAATAAGAAAATGGTAAAGAAAAAAAAAAAGGTCAAGACATTTTACAAGGCACCAAGTACATGGGCTCTTTGAGACTAAGATGAAACAAACTGCAACTATGAAAATACTAAATAAATAATAGAAATCGGGGTCTTATCAGTTGAAGAGCCTGGTTTTCACAGTATGAGCTTCTCCTCAAGTTGTGTTCCCAAGCTGTAGGGACAAAGTATCAAAGGCAGAACCCCATACCCACTTTCACTTGCAAAGCTGGCATTGCTGGGTCCACCATCTGGGGGAAAATAGATTTTCTTTTCTAGAAAGGAGGAACACATGATTAGAAATCTCCAGAGACTCCAAATGCCTGCCCCTCAGTTTATTTTTAAAGATTATTTATTTCTTTGTTTGAGAGAGAGAGAGTGAACATGAGCAGGGGGAGGGGCAGAGGGAGAGGGAGAAGCAGACTCCCCGCTGAGCAAGGAGGCTGATGTGGGGCTCGATCTCAGGACCCTGGACTGACTGAGCCACCACACTGGTGCCCCCCATCCCTCAGCTGATAGACACGGGGCATATTTTCTCTCATGAGTGGTACAAAAACAGAGAAGTTTCTGTTTTTTTAAGGTACCTTGGGGTCCCGTTCCCATCGTCCAGGCAGTGTTCCTGGCTTCCCCAATAGATCCTAGACCATCCGGCCCATGAATACAACTGACGTCAATGTTAGTAGGAGAGTGTGAAGTTCTCGGTAGTCAGACTTGGAGATAAACATTTCAGAATGTGTCTAGAAGTTTCAGAAATAGGATCACGCCTGCATCATAATTTTGCCATAATGTGCCTGGCATATAGTAGATGTTCACTAAATATTTGCTGAATTGGGTTAGAACTGTATAGTCATTATGTTTAGGAGGTGAGGATTTGAGCCATCTGTGTTCTAACCAACTGTTGAAACAGGGCTCTGCTGTGTGTATGCACAGACATATATGGAAACACGGCTGGCCTAATTTTTCCTCTGAATCCTGTAGGAACAGGTTTTTGAACAAGAGTACAGAGGTGGGAATTGTCATGGGTTTCCCAAGCATGACATTTTTATGATTTACTCTTGAAGTCCATTCCGAATCAAACTCTGGAAATGACAGGAGTGGTATTTTAATGGGAAGTTTGTTTTTGACTTAGGCAGGCTACGCTGAACAGGCCCTTTGTGTACTATATATTTAGTTCGAGTAAAGGCAACTTCTAGCAATTTCTTTCAGGCATGGAACACTACAACTATAGACACGTGTGAAAATTCATCCAGAGTACGGAACGCCTGAGGATGTGGACTTGGCCCCATGAAACCATCAAATATATATTATTACAAATGTTTCATAGGAAAGGCAAATTTTGTAGATTGGGTTGTTCTGTTGGTGAAAGTGTACTTCAGGCCAGTTGTCCCCCAGCCTTTTACAAAGAAGGGACTCTTGTTTTTTTGGCAGGCATTTGGCATCTAGTAGGCAATAATTAAATATTGGTTGGGTAAGTGAGTGAATGAAGAAGTGAATGAGCCTTAAGGGGATGGGGGTTACATCAGCGGGAGGGGTGGTGGCCAGGGCGCAGGCGCCCGAGGGAGACTGAGCAGGAGGGGTCCAGGGTGCAGGCGCGAGCCACAGACAGCCAGGCACTGTGGCGTCGCCGGGCACCCATGGGACCGCCTCTACGGTGGCTTTGAATTTTAATGCTTGGAGCAGATGGTTGGTATAGATTGCCCTTGTTTCTGCCTAGGAAACTGTCATCACTGCCAGTCGCCAACCTGTCTAGAGGATAGAGTTTGAGCCTGTAGGTATGTCAGAGAATTCTGTTTCCCAAGCAGATTACTTGGTGGCTCATGGTGGGGTGGAGGCAGGACCCTGGGATTTTAGGCAACAGCCTAAATCCTTTTTCTAGACCAAGTCCAAGTCAACAGACTGGGGTGACTATTCGGGGCCAGCTAACCCTGAATCATTAGTCTATGGAACACTGCAGCAGAACATTCCATCCCTCCGAAGCCCCGTGTCTGAAGAGGGAGCAATGATTGCCACCCCACCTCGTGGCCAACTCGCTCTTGACCACAGCCAATCAGAGACGGTCCTCCAAGTATCTGGAGGCAATTTCCTTACCATGGGCTGAGCTGGGAGGCAAGTCGCAGAGCGATCCGGGGCCTCCGGCTACCTGGGCAGAGCTGTAGTCCTCCCACACGGCGGATTCCTGAGGATAGGCTAGGTGTCGGTCTTGCTGGAGGAGACTTAGAAAGGGCTCGTATTTCCCATCGGGCTGGGGCTCTAGAACCACGTGCCCACTGGAGTAGGCATGAGAGTAGCCAGGCTCTGAGGAGCTGGGGCTGCCCAGGAAGGGGTAATGCCACAGCTCGTCAGACGGATCGGAGGGGCTCTCCGCCAGGGACACTGGGTACTGATCCGGCATCGGGAGACTGGGCCCATTCAAGCTGTAGTTGGCGGCACCATAAGCAAAAGATGCTTCTGGCTCTGTCCACTGGGAAGAGAAACGCCACTGATTTGGAGGCATGTCACTATCTGGGAAGGAAAGATTTATAAGACATGTTAGGGGCTTGTTGTTTTCAAAATGGAAAAAGCAGCGTTTTTTCTGGTTACTACAGACTCTTTTTTAATGTGAAGAAAATGTAGAAAAAGTAAAAAAAAAAAAAAAGGAGAGAGAGAGAGAGAAAGAGCCCCCCCAAACAAAAGAGAAAACAAACCCCACTCTTGACTACAATACCCAGAGACCACCATTGTCTCCCTTCAGGCATACTTCTCTCTAGGATTTGCTTCTTTTTAGGTCCACATGGTTTTCACATCACATAGGATTTTTAAGGCTGCTTTGGCGTCATTAAAATATCACAGATATCCTCCCATGGCAACGAATAGAGCCAGCAGCAGCACAGTATTCAGTTAAATTAACAACGCTGTGATGAACATCTTGGCACCCATGTCCAACAAGCCCCTCAAGGAAACTTTTCTAGAAGTAAAATCACTTGATTAAAAAGGTGATTTGGGAAAGGAAGGAAGGAAGGAAGAAAGAAAAAGAGAAAGGTGATTTGTGTTTGGTCGTTGCTGGTTGGTTACACCAACTAGAACTTTATAAAGGGTTTAACGCTTGCCCGTATATAACTCACTCATACAAGTCTAGGGGTCGAAACCCCATTTTCTAGAGGGACCAGGGGCACGGACCAAATTAGCAAAGCAGATTAGTCAGGGTAAGGAAGTGAGTGCTTGGACCTCTTCCTGCAAAAGCAAAATGCTCAAGGTCAAAGTAGTGACTCAGTTTCTTCTCACAAAGTTCTTGCAGACTAGCAAGGGGGGCATGGAGTCTCTTTTGGTCTCAGAGATACTATTCTCATTGCGCCTCGGGTAGCAGCTGAAACCGAGTCTTCAAAAAGTCCAGGGCAGCTCGTGACATGGATGGATGTTTTCCCCATTCTCAACACCCACTCAGGCAAGAGGGGAGGAGGGAGGGAGCGCTGGCAGATGGTGCTTAAAGCCTAGAGCCTCTCATCTATCGAAGATAATGAAGAGGGGCAGATAATGAAGGGGGGCGTCGGCGTGGAGACAAAGGAAGACTGGAGGGCTGCAGAGACTGTCTGGTTCCCTTCCCTCCACCCTCCACCCCACGTGTGCCAATGTTCCACTTCCCTCGATTTCGTACAAGATAAAAGCATCTTGAGTGATCTGCACAGTGACACTGAAGCACCTTCCCCCCCACACCTGCCCTCCCATCATAGCTTTTCGTGTAATACAGATGATAAGAGCAAAAGAAGTCCTAACCTACGTGACTACAGACATTCTACCCAGCATTTCACATCACTCGCAATGAGTCGAGAGCGATGGTTGGCCTCTCTTAATGAAACCAAGGGCAAGGAAACATCTTAAGATTTGTTCTTTGGTGATGAATGCTACTTTTGAAAATTGGTATCGGCAGAGCGATAGCCATGCAGGGCACTGTGTAGCACAAAGTGAGCGATTAAGGTGACTTGGTATAATCACTAGGCGTGCTTCACGTTGAGTAAGAGTACTCTGCAAGTTCTGAGCACAAGTTAGAAACAACGTGTAGCCCGACAAGCGGGCAGTTTCCATCTGAACTGGCCTTACAGATATACGACCTAGAGGCCGAATGCTTGAAATGGACAAGGCAGGGTGCCAGTGGCTTTTGAATATTTAACTGCTTCCTTTCCAGAATTTTCTTTTTCTTTTCTTTTTTTTAAGCCTTCCAGAATTTTGCGATCAGAACGTTCAGGGGAGTGGGTGGTGTGCCACTGTCCAAGGTCCATCGGGTCACTGAGTGCACCAGAGCACAGCTGGGATGGCAACATGAAGGAGGCAGTGTCCCACATCCCAAATTCACAGCAACCCCATAGTGGGCCTTGGATGACTTGAGGAAAGTCATCTTTCCAGAGCAGACTTGGATGTTGGTGCCCCATGGAGTGGAGACCCTGAATTTGGGGGGGGAGGCACTCTTCCCGGCAGCCATGCTCCCCTACCCTGTGAACCATGAAGGCATTCTAAGCCACAGCCCTGACTGGTTCAAGGTGGCTGCAGTGACCCTGGAGACACTTTCTTACCCAAGGTCCCCCACTCTTAGTTACCTCTAGAGAGGAGAGGGAGGGAGCCCCAGGGAAGACTGCTGCTTTATCAAACCCCAAACTATATGAATGAATGGAGACCAGTCCAGGAACATTTTAGTTCTGGGACACTCAGGGCAGCCCGGATTTTCCTTTCAAGTGGAATACAAAAGGCTTCCATCCCAAACATCCTCAGAGAGTGCTGGGGGACGGGAGAGTTCAGGGCTGAGCACAAGAGCCCACAGCCACAGCAGCCTTTGAAGGCTGATGTGGAGGGTGGATGGCATGGATGAGAATTTTCAAAAGCCATTGCTCAGTGCGTGTCCATTTCCAGGAAATGTTTTGTTTACTGAGCACTTATTACGGGCCAGGTGCTTGGCTTAGTGCTCTGCCCACCTGAGCTCCCGTGATCCTCACAGTGACCCAGCTGACAAAATAAAGACTTGGAGTGGCTAAGGTGACTTGCCCAAGGCCACGCAACGCAGCCGGCAAATGCTCTGGCTGCCTGATTCCAAAACTCGTGCCCTTGGCAGCTCTGTCTACCCGGTATTGCAAAGAAGGCAGTGCGCTGCGTGCTCTCACACACTCCTGCGGTTGGACGAGTGGGCAGAATGTTTCTGGGGGCAATTGATATGCACCCTTTGATCCAATCATTCCCCTTATAACGATTTAGGGATATAATCAAGGATGTGTGCAAAAATGTAGCTACGAGGATACTCAAAAGGATATTTATAATTTGGTGACAAATTGGCAACAACCTGATGTCCAAAAATTATAATTGATTCAGTACATCTATAAAAAGGATACACTGGAACCATTAAAATGATGTCGTAGGTGCGACTGGAGGGGGGATTCAGTCAGTCAAGCAGCTGCCTTCGGCTCAGATCATGATCTCTGTGTCCTGGGATATTTACATGTATGTATACAAGTATGTGTATGTATATATGTATACATACACACACGGCTTATGTACAAAATGATGTCACAGCATAAAACTTAGCATGTATGCATAAGCACCCATGCTTCTGTCCTGAATGCTTGTCTTCGTTTTCTAATTTTCAAAAAATAACAGTACTTTTGTGATTATAACTATTTTTTGTTATTTTTTAAAGATTTTATTTATTTATTAGTTAGAGAGAGAGAGAGCGAGCACAGGCAGACAGAGGCAGAGGGAGAAGCAGGCTCCCTGCCGAGCAAGGAGCCCGATGTGGGACTCGATCCCAGGACGCTGGGATCATGACCTGAGCCGAAGGCAGCCGCTTAACCAACTGAGCCACCCAGGCGTCCCGATTAAAACTATTTTTTGGATAAAAACTGAGGAAGCCCCTTGACTCATTGGATCGGAGTCACGGTTGTAAAAGACCAATCCATAATGGCCGGCTTTCCTTCCACCCATCCTCCCTTCTCGTCCTCCTCCCCTTCCTCTGTCTCTGCCTTTACTACAAATCCTGCTTTATGATGAAGGGAAAACCAAGCACCCCGCGAACACTCACTTCTTGCACCAGGACAGCCCAACCTTCGGCTTGTCTGATCTGTACGCACTGACTCTCCCTTCTCTGCCTTCTTGGCTAGTGGCACTGGCCTCTTATTCATTCACCCCAGAAACAAAGAGGATATTGTTTGTATTAGCTGAGGTTGAAACAACACCAGGGACAGAAGGACATCTTACAGGACACAGTCCTGTTCCAGGGTGCTAGGGCGCCCTGCTTGGTCCCACTCCCTCCTTTACATCGCCTTCCCGGGGTACCCAGTCTTTTGCTGATTATCCAGAGCCTTTTCCTGGCTGGAAATGAAGATGAAACACAGAACATGGGCAGTTTTTGAGGGTGGCTGAGGGCTCAGGATCAGAGTCAAACTGGCTAGCCTCAGTTTTCTTCCCAAGATAATGGGCACAATGCAAGTTAAGCAACAGCTGGTGTGAGGATTCAATGAGCTCATCCATGTGGGAGCCCTCAGCAAAGCGCCCCCCACACAGGATGTGCTCCATAATTGTTAGCCTTAGCAAGAGTCCTTCTAGGTGCTCAGGAACACACTCACCCACCTTCTCACAGCAGCCCTTTCCTGGGGCTGGAAGACCCTGTCCTCCGCCTTCGGAAGCTTCTCTGGTTACCTACTCTGAAATCCTCCATGTCCTTTTCAAAGGGAGATAATTCAAAAATGCCTCCAGCCTGTGTTTTCTCAAGTCCAGCCAGTGCAAAATACACATAAGTAGATAAAAAAAATAATTTGGATTTGGGGAAAACAGCCAGGAAATTTGATGGCCTTTCCTAGCCACATGGGCCTCTGCATTTGGGCTTTGCATATTTGCCTTGACAGACCGCCCTTAGAAAGTGGCCGAGTGGGAACGGGAGCCTGTGAATGGGGGCCTGTTCTGTTGGGCACACGGTTCAGCCAGGGCTTGGCGGCCTGGGGCTGGCCTGCAGGGACTGAGAGTCATGAAAGGCCACTTCATGGATTTGCCACCATTTCCGAAGCTGTGGGGCTCTCACATAACCCGTCTTGTGGGAACCGCTGGGGGACAGACCTTCTTTCATGGGGCCTCCCGTGAGGCAACAGAGCTTATGAGAGATTGACTCTCAACCATGCTGAGAGGCCTCGAGGAAGACAGGCCTTCCTCTACTCAGTCAGCAGGACCAAACTTTGCCCCACCTGCCCCGCACTCCATGAGCAAGATATCTTCACAGTCAAGGGACCCGTGAGATTCTCACAGGGTAAACGCAACCTGGAAAGTAAGTGGAGAAGATGACTGCCTGTCTGTTTGGCCTGGGAAGGTTGGCTTGGGCAAGAAACAGGGCCACATCCAAGTTCCCTTCAAGCACGGGAACGTCACAGAAGGGAATGAAGTCAGGAGGCATAGGAAACCATATGGCTGCCACATGGCAGAAGCCCCTAGAAAATGCGTAGGCTTCCAGGAGGGGCCTGCTGCTCTGTGATCTTAGTGTTTTGAATGCAGGCCCCCATATCTGCTCTAGCCACTCAAAATCACGTCAAGACTTCCTACCACCACACAAACATGACGAACACCATGTAGTGGACGCGCCCGACCTCAAGGACTCCTCCTACAGTTAAATAATACTCGGCTATAGAGAAGAAGAAGCTGAGGTACGGACAGAGGAAGGGGTGTGCCCTGAGATCACGTTGTTAATAAATGGTGGAGCTGGTTCTAAAGCCACACGCCCCCCCTCTCCTCGGTGACTCCCATCTACGGCGGACATATGAATCACGATGTCATTCATTCAGGCAGTATTTACTGGGCACCTTCCATGTGTCTTGGGAAGTAGCAATTAACACAGAGGCCCTGCTACCAGGTGATTCAGAGTTTAGAGGATGGGAGGAGACAAGAAAGAAAACACATAAATGCATAATATACTAAAATAAAATAAAATAAAAATAGTGTAAGAAGACAGAGGGTGATGGGGGGAGTGTTTCTATTTTTTAAACAGATTATGCAGAGAGGGCCTGGCTGGAGAGGTGACATTCCGATGGAGAGCTGAATGGAGAAAAGGGGGAAGTCATACAGTTATCTGGGGAAAGAGCATTTCAGGGAAAGGGATGGGGAGGTCCAAAAATCCTGAGGCAGGATTGTACTTGGCGTGTTCTACAAATAGTAGGAGGCTAGACTGGATGAAATGAGGTGGGGGTGGCTGGATATGACATCAGAATGAAAACAGGGCACCATGCAAGACTTTGGTTTTGATTCCGAGTGAGACAGGAAACTACTGGAAGGTTCTGGACAGAAGAAATATAGGATGAGACTTTCCTTTTAGTGATATCATTCTGACAATCTTGAGAACAGACAGGAGGGGAGCAAAGATGCAAGCAAAGAGACTAGTCAGGAAGCTACTACAAAAATCCAGGGGTGAGGGTGCCTGGGTGGCTCAGTGGGTTAAAACCGCTGCCTTCAGCTCTGGTCATGATCTCAGGATCCTGGGATCGAGCCCCACATCGGGCTCTCTGCTCAGCAGGGAGCCTGCTTCCTCCTCTCTCTCTGCCTGCCTCTTGTGATCTCTGTCTGTCCAATAAATAAATAAAATCTTTAAAAAAAATCCAGGGGTGAGATGACAGCTTCCTGGACCAACACGATAGCAGCAGAGGGGGGCAGATGTGGTCAGAACATGGGTATATTTTGAAGGTAAAACTGACAGAATTTTTCAAAGGACTGGGCATGGGGTAGGGGACGAAGAGAGGAGTTAAACATGACTCCCAGTTACCTGGAAGGATGTAGCTGCCATATATTGAGATGGGGAGACAGTGGACAGAACAGGTCAAGGAGAATAAGAGCTCAATCTGAGCCTCACTGTTTGTGATTCCTAGTAGACATGCGAAGGGATCAAATACGCAGCTGGATAGACAGGACTGAAACGCAGTCTGGGCTGAAGGTAATGCATTTGGAATTGATACAGATGGTACTTAAGACCAAGAGAAAGAAGAGATCCCTTAGGGAGTGAGTGTGGATAGAGAAACTATCTGAGACCCGAACACTGGGGCCTCCAAACATTTAGAAGCTGAAGAGAAGAGGACGTCCAGCAAAGAAGACTGAGGAGTAGTAACCTGGGAGGAAGGAGGAAAACCAAGAGAATATGATGTTATGAGATCCAAGTGAAGGAGGCATTTCTTTTTTTTTTTCTTTTAAGATTTTATTTATTTATTGGAGAGAGAAAACGAGAGAGAGCTTGAGAGAGTAGAAAGTCAGAGGGAGAAGTAGACTCCCTGCAGAGCTGGGAGCCCGATGTGGGACTCAATTCTGGGACTCCAGGATCATGACCTGAGCCGAAGGCAGCCGCTTAACCCACTGAGCCACCCAGCGCCCAAAGGAGGCATTTCTAAGAGGAGGGAGCCACTAACTGCAGCCAATGTTGCCAACAGATCAAAAAAAAAGACGGAGACAGGGAAAGACCATTGATTTGGCAGCTGGAGGTCACTGGCTAACCTCGATGAGAGTGGTTGAAGAGTCATAAGGATGAAAGCCTGAGTGGAATGAGTTCCAAAGAGCAAGAGAGGAAGAGGACAGAGTGCACGCGGGTGCCATTTTTGAGTCTCGCTACCAAATGGGGCAAGAGGCCAAGAGCTGGTTTTATTTCAGGCTGGGTTTGATCAGGCAGGCAGGACAGAGGATGTGAGGGACTATAGGTAGATGGCACTTACAAGGGAGTGATTATAATGAATCCAAGCCAGTGTGTTCAGAACTGTCAAGGCCACATAACCCAAGTCCATGCCTGTGAAGGGCTTGGGATTCTGATTCTTCCAAGGGGCAGATTAGATCCTCTGAAACCCACTTATCCCACTTATCAGCTGTTACTACACGTTAATTCCCCAAATGACTCAGTCAGTCATTGCTGCTCCTGCTCTGAAGGACTCACTACACTCTTGGACATCACCTCCCTACCCTCTAGCCACCCCATTGTGCCCGTTGCAAGTGCAAACTGTACATCATTTCCTTTAGTGGCTGCTGCTACCACGCCCCCTTCCACGTGTTTGCTCAACTCACAAGAGTCTCAGAAAATCATGTCACCAGACGGGAAAAATAATTTCTAGGACCAAAGTAAATTCTGCAAAGGCGAATACATCAGACATACACACCAACTCCCCATCCAGGCCCAAAGAGTGAAGCTGGAGTGATGGCTCCTGAAAAGAGGTAAGATCGTCCCCCATAGGCAGATGCCCCCCAATTGGCATCTTTGCATAAAGCAAACAACCATTTGGAGGCATGTACATCCTCCAGTGGCAGCCGGGCATTCAACACGAGTGCTGGGCAACTACAACTCAAGAGTTCTTGAAATCAACCAGACCCCCGTCTATTGCACATTTCAAAATGGCGGACGGACTCCCATCCATCTAGCAGGGTGACTTCTCCATGAGGCACAGCGCATTCAGTACCTAGGGCCCACAGATACTTTTAGGAGCCCATGAAATGTTTTAACATCTTTTAAAATTAGAAGAAAAATGAATATAACAAAACAATGAATACATAAAAAGAATCCAGCCTGAATTAAAGTTGTTTTTATACCACAACAGTCACAATGTGTCTTTTTTCATAATTGTACTGAGAAAGAGGCCCAGAAAGTGTCTAGGGTCTAAGAAAGTCCTACTACAGCCCTGCCAGCTTAATCTTATAGTTTTCCCCAACCCTGGGTATTGTGATGAGCACTCCTGGACTCATCTTTCTTGAAATAATTGTTTAGAGATGGAAGAATGCTTATTTATTCACTTATTTTAGAGAGAGAAAGTGTGCACGAGTGGAGCAGGGCAGAGGGAGAGCGAGAGAGTCTTAAGCTGACTCCCCGCAGAGCACAGAGCCTGACTTGGGACTTGCTCTCATGACCCCGAGATCATAACGTGAACCAAAACGAGGAGTCGGACGCTTAACCAACTGAACTACCTAGGTGCCCCAAGAATGCTTATTTTTCCCGAGACTCTTCATGGACCCCTCCGGAGCCCCGCCCTCGCTCACCAGGTCATCTGCTATTAGTTGCAGGGAGGCTAGGCGCACCTACAGGGGACATGTGGTCGCGCCAGTAGTAGCAATCATAATAATACATAACAAAGGCTGGGACACTTGGGTGGCTCAGTCAGTTAAGCGTCTTCAACTCAGGTCATGATCCCAGAGTCCTGGAATCGAGCCCCCCATCAGGCTCCCTGCTCAGCGGGGAGCCTGCTTCGCCCCCTGCCTGCCGCTCCCCCTGCTCGTGCTTTCATACTCTCTCTCTCCCTCTCAATCTCTGACAAATAAATACATAAATAAAGATCTTTTAGATAAATAAGTGACAAAGGCTGATAACAGCAAACAGTCATGGCTCTCTTACTAGGTACTAAGCAGTGAACCCAGCATTGAACGCAATTAAGGAAATCACGAAACAGGTGACCTAGTTGGATTATGGTGTTGATTTTCACACTAAACTTCCAAGAAATGGGTGCAGTTTCTCACTCACGCTGTGACTTGCGTTCCCAAATACACACACGTCTCAGCGTATCAAGGGCAGCGGAGAACTGGTCTTTCCGTGGTAGCCTTGACCAAGGATTCCAGCCTCCTCCCTCCCAACATGCTCACCATTCCTCAGCATCACGTCTGGGCTCTGGGTCGAGGGGCTCAGGCCCTGGGGGCTCCTGACATTGCGCAGAGCTCTGGAGAAGTGTTCGTCCACCACGCTGCCGATGTCCCCTTGGAAATAGGTGAAGAGGACACACCGGGGATTCCACTCCGTCTTTATAGGTCTCTGCAGCTGGATACCAGTCTTCCCCATCTCTTCCATGGTGAGCAACGCAGGTAGGTGGGGGACAGCTGCAGATCAAACACAAAACGTCACTGGCACGATTTTTTCTAAGGGGCTTGGCTGTGGTTGGGATGAGAGGCACTTTGGGGGCGCTGCCGTTCCAGGGAGGCACTGAGCTCCTGATCCGTGCCAGGACGCCCAACAACCATGCGGCGCTGGCCTGGGGACCAGGTGCGGAGCCTCGTCTGACCCGAGTTCCGAGAACAAGACAGAGCTCTACGAAGCGCCGAAGGGACCCTCAAGAGCCACAAGGGAGAATTACCTGGCCACTCAGGTAGAAGAACAGCAGGAAGTTTAAAAAAAAAAAAAAAAAGGCCATTGAGGACAAAAGAGCAACTTGCCCTTTGGGGAAATGCCTTCCTCCTCCAAAACCAAATGAGCCAAGATTGACCCAGAACTGTGTGTAGATGCCCCTGGACAAAGGCCTGCAACCCACCACCCACCCGCCCCCAACTCTGAGAACTTGATTAAGCAATCCAGTGGGTACTTCACTTTTCATAATAAACACTGCTCTCCATGCCCACCTGACCCTTTGCGGGGGAGAGAATAAAACCCATCAAATTCTCCCACTTGCTTGTTGGCTGCTGATCTGTGTCGGACCGTGTCCCCCTTCCACCAGCCTGCCCCATGCTAAAAACGGGCAATGGGGGGCACCTGGGTGGCTCAGTGGGTTAAGCCTCTGCCTTCGGCTCAGGTCATGATCTCAGGGTCCTGGGATTGAGCCCCGCATTGGGCTCTCTGCTCAGCAGGGAGCCTGCTCCCCCCCTCTCTCTGCCTACTTGTGATCTCTCTCACTGTCAAATAAATAAATAAAATCTTAAAACAAACAAACAAAAAACGGGCAATGGCCAATGACACCAGCCCTCAGGCCTCCAGACAGATTCTGAACCGAATTCAGATCTCAAAAACATTCTCTATGCTAATATATAGGGCGATATTGGTGAAAAGTTCCTGAAAAATTGTCAGATCGTCAACCCCATTGACTGCCATAGCCTCCGCACCTAGAACAGTGCCTGAGACAGAGTCGATGCATGACAACGGGTATTTGCCCAGTTGCCTTAAACTTGGCTTCTAACACGGCACCCTGACCGCAGGCTCCTTTAGAGCAGGGTCTGTCCTCTTGCACCAAAGTCAGGGCCGGGCACGCAGTGGGCACTCAAGAGAAGTAGCCTGTCCAGATGTTTCTTTACCTTTAGCCATCCGACCAGACTCGGCACTGTGCTCTGGCTAAAGGCACCTTTATTCATTCTTGGGAATCTAATGCAACTGTTTAGAGGTTCATAGTCTCTGTTCCTCTCTAGTTCTTGAGGGTGGGGGCCCTTTCTTATTCATTTCTTTACCCCTAGCACCTAGCATAAGTCAGTCAGTAAACAATGGCTGAATGCCTGGGTTCCATTTCATGCAGAGAAAGCACAATGCAAGGTCTTCCTCAGCTGTGTGATTTTGGGGGAAACACATAGCCTCCCTGGGATTCAGATTCCTCTTGGGTAAAATTAGGAGGTTGGAGAGAATATGAATTCTGCAGCTCATTCTTTCATGGTCCTGCTAGAAACGTCAGGAAGGACTCTGGCAGCGAGCAGAGGACCCTTCTGAAAAGGTCTCCTTTCAGACCATTCTGGCCCCAGCTATAGCTGGGTTCTGCTGCTGTCCACAGAAGCTTCTGCTGAGCACATCACCCTGTTTCCCCCGACTGACAGCCAAGCTAAGCATAACCAGGCACTACCTGAAAAACGAATCCATTGGGCAGGTTCTTATCAAGTGAAACACATGCTTATTATATGGCCCAGCAATCCTACTTTTAGGCATATACAACCAAGAGAAACAAAAATGTACGTCCGCACAAAGCCTCATTATGTGTGGTTCACGGCAGCTTTGTTTAAAGGAGCCAAAAAGTGGAAACGAGCCAAATGCCCATCATCAAGAAGATAAATACACTAGCTGGGACATTGTCATATGATAGACTGTCAGTCAGCAATAAAAAAGGAGCAAACTACCAGTCTACACAACAGCAGGGAGAAATCACAAAGACATTATGTTGGATGTGGGGGGGGGAGCCACACACAAAAGACCACATATTACAGGATTCCACTTACATGGGACAGGCACAAATAACCCACGGGGACAGAAATCAGAACGGTGGCTGGCCGTGAGGTGGAGATGGGCAAGGGGCGTGAGGAACTCCCCGCGGTGTTGGAAATGCCCTACACCTTGAGGAGGGTGAAGGTTATACATGGACACCTCTGCCCAAACTCATCAAGTTGTACACTCAAGATCTGTGCATTTCCCTGAAGGTAAGTTATTCCTTGAAGTGAAAAACAACAACAACAACAACAACAACACACACACACACACACACACACACACACACTATATATTCTGATTCTTGGAGCTGTAGAAATAAAAGCAAAAGTGTTATCCTTGAACAGATTATGAGGAGTCAGAGGATGACAAGTACAACTGGCCTTGAACACAGTAAAAAATCTGCATATAGGGGCCCCTGGGTGGCTCAGTGGGTTAAGCCTCTGCCTTCAGCTCAGGTCATGATCCCAGGGTCCTGGGATCGAGCCCCACATCGGGCTCTCTCTGCTCGGCAGGGAGCCTGCTTCCTCCTCTCTCTCTGCCTGCCTCTCTGCCTACTTGTGATCTCTGTCTGTCAAATAAATAAATAAAATCTTTTAAAAAATCTGCATATAACTTGACTCCCCCAAAACTTAACTACGCATATCCTACTGTTGACCAACAACATAAATAGCCATTTGACACATATTTTGCCTGTGTTTTATACTCTGTATTCTTACAACAACGCAAGCTAGAGAAAAGAAACGCAAAGGAAATCCCGAGGTAGAGAACATACATTCACAGCACGGCACTGTAAAAAAATGCACAAAAGTGGACCCGTGCAGTTCAAAAAAGACCATACTTTATAGTATCACTTGTGAGCGGAATTTACTGTAGCACAGTCCTCCAACTTGCAAAAAGACTAGGACTAAATTATTCCAGCTACTAAAAAGAAAGGATAATTAGGCGAGGTGATAGGGTCGCTAATTATCACCATAATGGCAATCCTGTTACAATACATAAATTTATCAAATTAGCATGTAACGCCTTAAATTTACACATTCACATGTCAAATCTATTTCCCAAACACAGTCAAAACAGAAAAAAGAAAGTGGAGGTGTTACAAATTATAAAGTCATGATAAGTGTTGGAGCCAGCCTTTCTCCTAAGGCTATGGTTTACGAAATCCCACCTCTGTGCCAGAAGCTCTCTGCGTATTTTCTCCAGTCTTTACAACTGTCAGCATAGGTACTATTATCCCCATTTTAGGGAGGAGCAAATCGGGGCCCCGAAAGCTGGCATTTGAACCCAGGGCTCTCTTGCTTCGATGTCCGTCTACCCGGCGGGACTCACAGAAGCCCTCTATGAGCTTCAGTGTTCCCATGGATCAAAAGTGAAGGCTTGACTTCTGATCTCTAGGGAACCCTGAGCCAGCCCACAAGCCAGCCATCAGGCTTATGGTTGGTTTCCTTCAGGGAAAGCACACAACAGCCATCCAGTCCCTCCAGGCTTAGCACCTGTCAGACTCACAGTTTTACTCCTGGAGACGCCAGTGGCCAGTGCTCTAGGCTCAGGCTTGACACGGCTTGCAAAATCTATCTCGGGGAGTCTCCCTGAAGCTACAAGGAAGGCAGCCGGCGGGACCCTTGGGACATCAGGGCCACGGAGCATGCCCTAGTCTCCTTGGGTAAGGACCATAGAGACCAGGCCACTGGCCACAGCCAGGAAAGGTTAGAGGGGGTGAAAGTCAGAGGCAATGTCTCATCCCCATCACCTCTGGGGCTCAGACTTTAGGCAACCGGGATCCTGATTAGGGTACAAGTGCTACCTCCCCGCAAACACAAAGGCACACCTCCCAAAGAAGAACCGTGGCTTACTTCTCTGGATCTCGCTCACAAGCAATTCTCCAGGCTGCACTGAGACCTCAGCGGAGAGGATGTGTCTCTCGGGGATCCTGAGATTCTGAGAACCGTTATTGGCTACAGCCTTTGCAGAACTGCGTCTCACTGCACCTCTGCAGAAACGTGGACAGTTCCATCCCCAAATGAGCCTTCTGCGAGGGGCCTCCCGATGCAGGCGGGAATTGCCTGGGGTCTGGCTTAGGAGAAGGGGTGCTGCAAAGCTGGAACCGAGGGGGCAGCCCGAGGCGGAGCAGGGGTGGGAGGGAGACTTTCTGGGAGAGAGTGATCCTGTCCCAGTCCCTGGCTGATAGGAAAAGCCTCTTGCACACAAAACCCTCGGGTCAAGGTTTGCCAGTTGCCAGCGGTGCAGTTAGAATAGCACAATTCCACGAGTACCCCGAGCTTGCGATCTTTCCCCAATGCGCAAATGTTAAGGACACCTAGCACTCCAATTCTACCTCAAAATGATGCCCCAACTTCTGCACAAATATTCTAACATGGAATCCAGTGTCAGCAGTCTGGTCTCAACTCTACCACAGTCTGCCTGCAAGGACACAGTGACCGCCTCGGGCGTGGGGTGGGGTGTGGGAGAGGTGGTCACAGCGATCGCTTGGAACGAAAGCCCCAAGGGGACCAGATTGTATCGCGGTGAGCAAAGCATCCCCATGCCCCGGTTCCTGCCCAGCTTACTCCCCATCCCTCCTCGCCCCCAGAAATAGCCAGCTTCTCCTACCTTAATTCCCGACCATCGACAGAGACAGCAAGATGCAACAGCTGAGAAAAGTGAGTAGTGGTGGTCAGAGTTGCCAGGACCCCCTAGGAGCAGCTCAGTGCTTGCGGAACTGGGGCTGGGGATTTTGTACCCTCCCCTTGCTACTTTCTACCCTTCCAGCCCGGCTATAAGAGGCATTTCCTGCTGGCTATCTATTAAGAATGCAGAAAATGCGCTCCAACAAGCCATTCGGGTTGGGCACCTGCAGGAATGAGGAAAATAGGTAGCTCTTTTTTATTTCTTTCTTTTTGCATTAAAAAAAAAGCACTTAGTGATATTGTCTCTTAAAGTAGGCAGTCAGTTGTTTGCCAGGAACCACACAGAGTCAATAACGTCTGAAACATCAGTTATGGGACCAGCCTTAGATTGATGACACCTTCACTCTCTCGGGAACCGGGCCAGTCTGGCTCATCACAACTTTCTCCCTCTCTCCCCATGGGAGGAGAAGGGAAGCCCGGACTCCTAGAATTCTGGACAGTGTCGCAGGCTTCCGTGGGCGCCAGAGGGAGAGCGTGCATCTCTGAACCTGGGACGGAACTAAGCAGTTCAGGGACCACAGCTGGGAGGCTTGGAGCAAGGGGTCCTGATGCTCACCTTGAAAAATCTTCCAGATGACCTCGGGCAGTCCCAGACCCTGGAGCCGTACTTTGCTTCGTTTCAACAATAGTTCCCAAACTTTTAGTAAACATCTGCTGTGGGCCCGGCAACTGTTCTGGGAGTTCTGTTCTATAGTGAGTGAAACAGACCAAGCCTCTGCCTTTGCGGAACAAACGTGCACACAGCTTATATGCCTGGGCGGTCGGTGTATGTATAGGTCAGATGGTGACCAGGAGAATGAGGCAGGGAAGGGGGATATACAGGACCATCGAGAAAGGCCTTTCTGACAACGTGACATTTGAGCAAACCATGTTGATAACTGCTTTCCTGGGAGGCAAAGGAATATCAAATGCAGACGGGAGCACGCTTGGTCTGTTGCTCTGTTCTCGGAAGGGCGAGGAGGCCAACATGGCCAAAGAGGAGGGAGGGAGGGGAGACAAGGTCTCACGGGGCCTGCTGAGACTTCGGACTTTTGCTCAAGGTGAAAAGGAAACCCACTGGAGGGTCTGGAGAAACCCATCAACAAATCCCAGAAGTTCTACCTTCAAAATGCATTCCAGCCTGCGCTTTCTCGCCACCTCCCCCCGCCCCGGGCTCACCCTAGCCTGGGCACCTAATGGGGTTCCCTGCTTCAGTCCATTCACCTCAAGACAGCGCCAGGGATCATTTTAGAAGACGCAAAGAATCCAGTCACTCCTAACGACTTCTCTTCCCACGTCTGGGCTACGAGGCCCCAACTCCATCCTGATTGCACCACCCTCCCCTTCACTCCTGCACTCCAGCCCCACAGGATTCCTGGCTGTTCCTTGAATAGGGTCAACATCCTCTTGTCTGCCCCCTCCCATTTCCTCTCCCTGGGATGCCCATCCCCCACACGCCCTCTTGTTGCATTTACATCTCTGCTCAGCCGGCCCCTCCCAGAAGCCTCCTCTAACTGTCCCACCCAAGTCCGCAGACTCCGGCAGTCCCTGCCCTATTACCCCATTTCCCAGTTCTTCGCAGCACTTTTCACTGCTTGCCGTCATATTGTGTGTTTCGTTCTTTCCAGTGTGTCTCCCCTTCTAAAATAATGCCTGGTATACAGTAGAGGGCTCAGTAAACATTTGTTGAATGAAAGAATGAATGGGTGGCCGGGGAGAGAAATTATTCCGTCACACAAATAACCGTACACCGGCAAGCTTACTAAGTCAGTGTCTGGTACTAGAAGAGACTCTGCTAAGAAGACCTGACTTCATCAGGGAAGACTGTCTTCCCTGTGGGAATAATGCTGGGCCTCAGACCTGAGAGGCTGAGAAAGGGTTAACCACACAAAGAGGGGAAATAGCTAGTGCAAAGGCCCTGTGGTGGGAGGGGCCTGGCAAATAGAGTGCTGCGGAAAAGGAAGCGGCATGGGCGTTGGAGACAGCAGAGGGAGCACGATGCGAGAAATGAGCTAGAAAGTGAGCAGGGGCCAGGGCCAGCCAGGCTTTGCAGGCCATATCTAGGAATTTTGTCTTTCTCCTAGGAATAAAAAGAAGCTACTAAAGGGCTTGCTGGAGGTCTGCGTGGAGGGGTGTGGGAAAGGGGAGGGGGACGGAAGCGACCTAAGCAGATGTGTGTTGAAGTCATCAGTCTGGTTGTGGTATAGAGAAAGGATTGGGGGATCAAGGGCACAGCCGCATGCACAATAGTCTAGGGGAGAGCTGCAGGTAGCAGCATTGGGCCTTGGGGAAGGAAGGGCTGAATCGGATCTAGGGGATGAGGGGTACCAAGGTTAATGCTGGTTTGAGGGTTGCATCACTTGATGGATTAGTGTGTCTTTCACTGAGCTATGCAACATTGTGAGAGAGTTCCTTCTTTGGGAGGGAGTGTTGATTTCGAGGCGTCCTTGAGCCATCTAAGAAGACATGACAGCAGTCAGTGAGCAGAGAAAGAGGTCTGAGTTGGACATTTCAGTTCCGGGGCCGACAGCATACAGATGGCTATTGAAGCCTTGGGCTCTAACTCACCCAGGGAGTAAGAGAGTGAGACATAAAGAACTAAGCTACTTTTAAAAATGAAGATAACGAGAAACAAGACCAAGCCTTGTGTGACCACAACATTGACTGGCCAGGTAGACGAGCCAGCAAACGCTACTGAGAAGGAATGGCCAAGGAGGTGGCATAAGAGAGGGCAGGGTATTAGCGTCCCAAAACCCAAAGAACAGGTTGCACCAAGGCGGAGCTGGTCACCTGCGTCCTTCGCTGCTGAGAATTGGGAGAATCTGGTGCCTGAAAATGTTCTGTTGGACTGAGTGGCATGGGGGTCACACATGATCTTAATGAGGGATGTGTGCTGGAGCAGATGCAAGTGGGGTTGTGGGGGGAAGAGGAAAGCACAATGGGGAGGGTACTTTGCAGGCAGGAGTCTGGAGGCAGAAAGGAGTACAAAGATGGAGCAGAGCTTGAGGGTGGAGGAAGGGGCCCAATAGGTTTGTTGTTAGTTTTCCTTTTTTTAAAACATTTTTTTGAAGTAATCTCTACACCCCGTGTGGGGCTCAAATTTACAATCCCGAGATCAAGAGCTCAAGAGTCGCAGGTTCCTGCCCACTGAGCCAGCCGGGTGCCCCTGTTGTTCCTTTTTCTTAAAGGGATAGATTCCGATATGTTGAAAGGAACTAGTTAAACCCAAGAGGTTGAATATGCTACAAATAAGGTATTACTAATAATAGAAAACACCGAAGAAAGCAGGAGAGAATGGGGTGACAGTCTCGGGGAAAGGATTGGTTTTAGATAGAAGGAGGGACTGTTCTGTTGTAAGGGGAGGAAAGGGCACAAGATGGGCACGGACATATGAAGTTTATCACCTTGGCACTTCTGGTAGATACTTACTTACTTATTTTTAGTGGTAGGGACATTGGACTGGGAAGCAAAGATCTGTCCCTCGAAATAGATCTGCAACCTTGGGGAAGGTATTTCTCATTTCTTTGCTCCTTTAAAGAGACAGTACTCTATTAGATGGTCTCCAAGGTTTTCTACAGCTATGCTAGACTAAGTAAACCAAGAATGTGAAACTCAAAATGGTAGAAAATTCACCACCTGGATTGCTCGTTTTTACCGTTTTCAAAGGCAAGTGCTCAGGTCCAGTTCAAGGTGATGGAGAGAGTTCATGTATTTCATCTCATCTTCCTTCCAAAATGCCACTAAAATGCCAGAAGAAGTATAAAAAGAAGAGCAAATCCAGAGCAGTGCCGGAAAACCAGAAAAGGTGTCACTAGCAGACCAGAGAAATGTAAAGGCTGAGAGTTATTCAGTGTTTCCAATGGGCCCCCTGCAGCACTCAGCAATTTACATGTATTAAGCCATTTAAATCAGTCCACAAAATGGGTAGTATTATTATCCAAATTGAAAGATAGGTAAACAGAGGGGGTGGGAGGAAAGGGGAAGGGGATTAAAAGATACAAACTTCCAGTTATAAAATAAGTAAGTCTCCCAGGCAATATAGTTAATAATATTGTAAGGACACTGTGGTGACAGACCGTAGCTAGATTTATCACAGTGATCACAGCATAAGGTATATAAATGTTGTGTCACTATGTCATACACCTGAAACTAATATATTTTTATGTCAATTACACTTCGACCAAAAAAAAAAGAAAGAAAGAAAGAAAAAAGAATGTTTGTTGATGCCAGGGCTAGCCCAATGAGGCAATATCAACAAAATAAAATTTAACACCGTAAAAACATTTGGTAAACAGAGCCACGGAGAGGATGTCCAAGCCAAGCAGTGTAACTCTAGGGTTGCGTGCGGAAACAATAAGAAATTTCTGGAAATCCTAATGCAGGACCCAAACCCCTGCTAGCGCCAGAATAAGAGAAGGATATGGGAGAAATGATTATGAATCTTCCATATAGAGCCCCAGAAAAAGTTCTGAGTTAGGACGGGCTAGAGTGAGTCATGGAACAGAAAAGCAGAGACGTTAGTTAAAGGTCTGCCAAGGCAAATGGGCCTTTCTCCAACTCGGCGCACAGTGTCTTGCTGTAGTTTTCATCCCTGGCTACCGCCAGTGAGAACAGCTTTCTAAATAAAGCACTTCTTGTGCCCAGAGAGGGGCCCAGCATGGACTCCGTGGTTGGGGAGAGGAGGGAGTGCCCAGGTAACTGGGGGGCGGGCCGGAAGAATGTCGAGACAAAAGGCATCTTGGCAGAAGAGTTAAATCCCCTGAAGCTCTTATGTGTCTGGTAAGAAAGACCCTGCAACCTGTTCCCTACCTGTGCTTCATAAATGCGAAGCCTCCCGTGGGCACACCCCCAACCATTGTCCTGCGCAGCTCTGCCACATTCCGGAGAGAAAAACTGCCAGGTGAACGGTGACCCTCACAACTGCAGAGGACCCCGAACCGACCAACAGCGTGGCAGAGAAAAACTAAGACAAAGAAGCAAAACCATTGAATTTTCGGGGAAAAGTTAATGTGGAAAACATTTTAAAAATTCAAATCAGTGTCTTCAGAGAGGTCCAAGAGAATACTGCATTCATAGAGCAAAGTCAGTCGGCTATGAAAAAGAAGTAACCAAGAGAGTGAGACAGAGTTCTTAAAATTGGTAACATAATTGCTGAAATACGATTAGCAATGGACATGACCAGCAGTCTGTCTTAGTAACTTGGAAGCCCAAGTCCTGGAGGTCGGTGGAACAATCTGTACTGTGAAGTACACAGGGGAAAGGTTCTTGATTTTTTTATTTATTTATATTTCTTTTTTAGAGAGAGAGGGAGCGGGGTAGAAGGGGCAGAGGGAGAGGGAGAGAGAGACAATCTCAACCAGGCTCCACACCCAGCACAGACCCCAACTCTGGGCTTGATCTCACAAACCTGAGATCATGACCGAAGCCAAAACCAAGAGAGTCGGATGCTTAACCAACTGAGCCACCCAGGCACCCTGAAAATTTCTTTTTTTTTAAGATTTTATTTTTTTTATTTATTTGACAGAGAGAGAAATCACAAGTAGGCAGAGAGGCAGGCAGGGAGAGTGGGGGAAGCAGGCTCCCCGCTGAGCAGAGAGCCCGATGTGGGGCTCGATCCCAGGACCCCAAGATCATGACCCGAGCCCGAAGGCAGAGGCTTAATCCACTGAGCCACCCAGGTGCCCCGAAAATTTCATATTTTTAAGATTTCAAATCAGTAGGGAATAGATTGATTCATCAATCTCAATCGATGGCATTGAGACAATTGCCAGTTCACTTGGTAATGAATCAGGTTAGAGGCTTGTCCTAAACCTCCATGATCCCTTTTCTCTCCTGCTTCTACTTCTCCATCTCTACTGTTTCCATCATCGTTCAAATATGCCCACCTATCTCTCATTTTTATCAACTGCCTGCCTGCACTTCCATTCCTCTGTTCCCCTTCAGCAACACTTCCTGAACTTGTTGTCCATGGCCGGCCACTATCTCTGCTTCCCCCCTTTCCTTTCACTACCAAAACCTCCTTTTAAGGGAGACTGAACATTTGCACAGCGTTGCTCTGAGTGGTGGTGTGAGTTCTATGCTTTCCCGAGGGCAATTTGGCAGTATCAGTCAAAATGTAAAATACACTAGATTTATGATGCAGGAAAGCTACTTTATGAAGCCTATTTTAAGGAAATACTAAAAAAATATGCAAAAACAAGCTTGCACTTAAAAACAGATTTTTGATTTTAATGTTTCATTTTTTTTTTAAACGAGGCTCCCTATCTAATATGAGGCTTGAACTCATGACTGTGAGATGGAGTTGTATGCGCCACTGATTGAGCCGGCCAGGCATCCCCAAAACAGATTTATAACAAGATAATCCCAAGGCAACTGCAAGTTTTCAACATGAACATCGTTCATCTGCACGAACCTCCAAAGAGACTGATAACACTGTTGGTCTTTGCTTCATTTAAAAACAAGACAAAAAACAAAACAAAACAGACAAAAAACAAGACAAAATTAGAGGCACCTCGGTGGCTCACTCGGTTAAGCATCTGCCTTTTTGGCTCAGGTTATGATCCCAGGGTCCTAGGATCCAGCGGGAGCCTGCTTCTCCCTCTCCCTGCCACTCCCCCTGCTTCTGCTCTCTCTCTCTGTGTCAAATAAATAAATAGAGTCCTTAAAAAAAAACAAGACAAAATTAAACCAAACTAAAGAATGTCAATTGATACGGAGGTACAGCAAAACTCTCTTCATCTAATGGACAGGGCCTATGGCAATTGAATAAGGAAAGGTTTTCTGGAGGAGGTGAAATGGATTTTTATCTAAAGTATTTATTAAAATTTTATTAAATTTTATCCTAAGAAATGAAACACGCTCATCATGTTCCTCCCCTTTTCCCCTTTTTAAAACGAGTTAGGGAGCACCTGGCTGGTTCAGTGGGAAAAGCATGAGGCTCTTGATTCCAGGGTCGTT
This sequence comes from Taxidea taxus jeffersonii, assembly GCA_003697995.1. Taxonomy (NCBI): domain Eukaryota; kingdom Metazoa; phylum Chordata; class Mammalia; order Carnivora; family Mustelidae; genus Taxidea; species Taxidea taxus. Next base: position 61,772 of record ML101369.1, read on the forward strand.
AAGTTCAAGCCCCATGTTGGGTGCAGCGATTACTTAAAAAAATATTCTTTGGGGCTCCTGGGTGGCTCAGTCCATTAAGAGTTTGCCTTTAGCTCAGGTATGATCCCAGGGTCCTGGGATCGAGTCCGGCATTGGGCTCCCTGTTCAGTGGGGAGTCTGCTTCTCCCTCTCCCTCGGTCCCCGACTCATGCTTGCTCTCTCTCTGTCTCTAGTGCTCTCTCTCAAATAAATAAATAAAATCTTTAAACATAAAGTAATAACAAAATAGAAATAATTTTAAAATAAAGCCCAAAAAATACACTTAAAAAGAAGTGTTACAAATGAATTAGGATTCCCATAATCTAAATTCACAGTTCAGAAATAACCAAAGCTTTCCCCCACCATATTTACTTACTACAACTAACACATCCATTAAGATTGCAAAAAAAAAAAAAAAAAAAAAAGATTACATTACCTGAGATCAGTATTTCCTTGGAATGGTGGCCAGCACCATGGATGCGTTCATTACATTTGTGTTAACAAGTCAGTGTCAGTTGCCAATGACCAATTTAGTTTCAGCTGCCAAGGCCCCCAAAGAAAGAAAGAAAGAAATGCCCTTCAACTCCTCCTGGGTTTGGCATGCCCCAAACTTATACATTGTTGCAGTTCACATACCTCTCCCGCGAAGCTTTTCCGGACCTCCTCCCCAGAGAAGGAATCTGCGCTTCTTTGGGTCCCACTGGTCTCAGCCCAGACTCCTAGCGAGACCAGCAGCAGCAGTGGCACCTGGGAGCTTGTCAGAAATGCGGAATCTCAGACTCTGCCCCAGACCTACTGAATCACAGTCTCTGGGGAGGGAGTCCAGTGTTCCCTAGTCCTTTGGGTTTTACATGCTAATGCTTAAGAAGCACCGACCTGAGAGCACTTCACCAGAGCCTCGACAGTCTCTGCGCACAAATGAGATCATGTTGACATTAGTGTGCGAAGGATCTGAGCTCCCTCAATCACCTCCATTTGCAGGACTCCCAGGTCCTTTCTGGGTCTGCTTCTTCCCTCCCCACAACACCCCCCGCCCCCGAGTATTTCTGGGAGTCCCGAGGGTGTGCTCCTTCATGCACCAGAAGCGATGGGAGGCTGCTGCTCGCCTCTGTAGGGCCACATCTCCACGGCTATTCAGTGCGCGACTTTTAAGCAGACAGTTCTGCACAATCCACTTAAAAGCTAGTCCGGTCCCCAAAGTGAGCGAAAGTACAAAATGTGTTTTGGCCTGGTAGGGTGAGATGAGAGAACTACTGGACATGAGGCCGGGCTCTACGTGATGTTGGCCACCAGACAGCCCGCATCGCAGCCCGCATCGATCCATGAAAGTGGCCAGCCAAAGGCTGCTTGATTGCATCCCTCCCACTGAAATGCCCTACCCTAGGGCTTCAGCTCCACGATTATCCTCTCTTCTCCTGCACCTCCCTTCCTCCCTTCTGCAGCATCCCAGCAGCATACGATGTGATTTAATATAACCCACTTAAAAAAAAAATTTCCTGTGCTGGTCTGGCAAGTAAAAAGTTTGGAGCCACAACAGCGAGCAGAGATCTGAACCAATTGAAAAATTAACAACTCTCCTTAGAGATTCACTAGAGAAGGGAGGTCACAGAGCAAACTACTGCTCTGAAAACTAGAGAGACGGACAGATGAATACAGAGAGTCACAACTTACTGGAGCAGAAAGCTCCAAGGGAAGAAGCCCTGGGCAGGAAACCCTCCCGTGTAATTGACACATGGTGTAATTGACACATGGCTGAAGGCTAGGCGTGAGGGAGACCAAAAACGCTAGGGGAACCCAGCCATCGTGGGACCCCACAATTCTGTGAGGTGTAGCTCTTGGAGCTGGATCAGGTTCTCACACTGCATATCCGAGAAAAATCCCACCTCCCGCCTCTGGCAGGGGGAGGGGAGACTAACCACTTTGAACACATCAGAGCGTCCTGGGTTCTTTGTTTGCTTTCTCTTTTTTCTTAACAAGGTCTGCCCTCCAGAGAAGCAAGTTATTAGGGTTTTCATCAGAGCCTAACTGACCTGGGGGAAAGGAAAGTTGACTCTTGAACAACGTGGGTTGGAACCACACAGGTCCACTTACACATGGATTTTTTTCACTAAATACAGTACATTACTGGAACTGTGTTTTCGCTTCGTTATGACTTTCTTTTTTTTCTTATGATTTTCTTAGCAACATTTCCCCCTCTCTAGCTGTAGTTTACTGTAAGAATACAGTTTATAACACACATTTTATAATTTTAATATTTTAACATTTTAACACACAGTTTATAATATACCATACAAAATGTGTGTTAATCGACTTCATTTTGTTGGTAAGGCTTTCAGTCAACAGGAGACTACGAGTAGTTAAGTTTTGGGGGAGCCAGGGGTGCGTGGCCGGCTCAGTCAGTATGAGCACGCAATTCTTGATCTCGGGGCTGTGGGTTTGAGCCCCATGTTGGGTGTGCAGATGACTTAAAAGAACATGAAGTCTTTTTAAAAAGAAAAGACAAGAAGAAATTACAAGACATATTAAAAGGCACAAATCAGTTGGAAGAGACAGGGCGAACAGACCCAAAGTCAGATATGGAAGGAATGTTGCAAGGCTGAAGACTCCTCACCCAGGCTCCTGGCTTTAAATATCATCTCTATGCTGATGTCACCAAATTGAAATCTCCAGCTCTGACTTCAACCCGGAGCTTTAAAGGCATATCAGATTGCCTGTTTGGCATCTCCTACCGATGTCATATAGACATCTCAAACCATGTGGCTGGGACAGAAGCCCTCGGTCCTCCCCTCCTCGATCCTGTCCCTTCCCCAGTCTTCCCTCCTGCAGCCAGGAGCACCAGCAGTCACTCATTCGACCAGGACAAAATCCTAGAAAGTCATCTTGATTCTTCTCTTGCTCTCAATCTCCACACCCACTCCATCAGTGAGTGCAGTCACCTCTACCTCCAAACTATATGCAGAGTGAACGCAATAGCTTCTCGCCATCTGAACCACCATCACTAGTCACCCGGACTCCTGTCCTCTCCTCCATTGTTCTCCCTCTTTCCACTCACAGTGATTTTATTTTATTTTATTTTTTTAAAGTAATGTCTAGGGCGCCTGGGTGGCTCAGTGGGCTAAGCCTCTGCCTTCAGCTCAGGTCATGATCTCAGGGTTCTGGGATCGAGTCCCGCATCGGGCTCTCTGCTTGGCAGGGAACCTGCTTCCTCCTCTCTCTCTCTGCCTGCCTCTCTGCCTACTTGTGATCTCTCTCTGTCATATAAATAAATAAAATCTTTTAAAAAAATAAAGTAATGTCTACACCCAATATGGGGCTTGAACTCATGAGCCCAAGATCCAGAGATGCATGCCATACCAACTGAGCCGGCCAGATACTCTACAATGATCTTTCTGAAGTATAAACCGGATCACGTCACTTGTCTGCCTAAAAGCACAAAAGCCTTTCTCTTGTACAGTTTGTTTGCTACGGTGTGTGTTTCTTTGGTGGGAATTACAGAATAAGCAAATAAGCGATAGGGGACTGGCGTTGTTGTAACATGGAAATTGTGTTGGTTTACATGCTGTTTTTCTAGCGTGGCAACATTCGAGGCAATCTGTGGCAAATTTCCTCACCATTAAAAAGAAGGCCTTAGCAATAGAGGAAGACCCCAAGCAGAAAGCAGGAAATCTACAAGGACCTTCCTTTAACCAGTGTGGCTGGCTAGCTTACTGGTTTCAATAATGGCTATGGTCCCTTCTATGGGAGGCTAGCTCTCAAAAGGGTATAAAGGCATATCTCCTGTGTTAAAGTGATGAAAAATAACAAAGCCTATGTCCTGGGTTGTTTATTTAATTGCAATGAAAATGGTCTCTATTAGGAGAGAAGCCCTCCAGGATTCCACCGTGGAAGAGGAAGCTGACCCAAGGTTGAAGGATGCCAGGGATTAACTGGCTGGGATACAGGGCACAAGGGCCATCAGAGGTAAAATACCTCTATCCGAGATATTACTATTATCGGAAGTGGCCTTGCTCTTCTTAATGCTTTGGTTACCCTGTTCTATGGTTTTTTTCTTAAAGATTTTATTTATTTATTTGACAGAGATCACAAGTAGGCAGAGAGGCAGGCAGAGAGAGAGAGGAAGGGAAGCAGGCTCCCTGCTAAGCAGAGAGCCCGATTCTTGGCTGGATCCCAGGACCCTGGGATCATGATCTGAGCCAAAGGCAGAGACTCAACCCACTGAGCCACCCAGGCACACCTGTTGTATGGGTTTTGAAGTGGTTTACCTTAATCCTACATTTCCCCTGAACCCTATTATTTTTAGCAAAGCTTGAGCAGCATGCCAGCTTTTTCAGAATCATCATTATAATAGAAACACCTGTACTTACAAAACCCAAGCTTCCTAACGTCCTCATTCCCCACTCTGTAGCTACCTCCAGAATGCACCCCGAACCCAGTAGTTTCTCACCACTTCCCCAGTTACGACCCTAATCCAAACCACCATCTCCACTTGCCTGGACTACCAAAACAGCCCCCTGTCTGCTCTTTCTTCCAGTTCATTCTCTACATAGCAGATAAAAAGACCCCATTGAAACAGAAATCCACTCTGTTTGCAAATCAGCTCTCGGGGCGCCTGGGTGGCTCAGTCGGTTAAGCATCTGACTCTTGATTTCAGCTCAGGTCTTGTTCACAGCGTGGTGAGACGGAACCCAGCATCAGGCTCCATGGCCACCCAGAATGGAGCCTGATTAAAGTTCTCTCCCTTCTTCTCCCTCTGTCCCTCCCCTCTTCCCCTTGAATGAATGAATGAATGAATATATAAAAATTCAGCTCTTCACCTGGCAGGTTGTTTCTCATTATTTACGCTCTCTTAAATGTCATCTCCTCAGCAACCGTCCCTTCTTAGCACTCTGAAGTAGCATATCACCCTGACTTGATTTGTTTCCAGCACTATCTGAATATACTTTTTTTAAAAAGATTTTTTAATATGTTTGAGAGAGAGAGAGCATGAGCAGGGCGAAGGAGAAGCAGACTCCCCACCGAGCAGGGAGCCGGATGCCGGGCTCCATCCCAGGACCCTGGGATCATGACCTGAGCTGAAGTCAGACGCTTAACCGACTGAGGCACCCAGGCGCCCTCTGAATTTATCTTTTAAAAATACATGGGTATTTTCTATTTCTCTCCCAATTCCCTCTTGTTAAACCCTGCAGTCCCAAACCTAAAACAATGTCTGGCCCATAGTTTGCATTCACTGCATGAATGAGCAGATGAACTAATACTTCAGAAAGGTGTTTGGGTTTTTTTTTAAGATTTTATTTATTTATTTGACAGACAGAGATCACAAGTAGGCAGATAGAGAAGGGGGGGAAACAGGCTCCCCGCTGAGCAGAGATCCCAATGCAGGGCTCGATCCCAGGACCCTGAGATCATGACCTGAGCTGAAGGCAGTCGCTTATCCCACTGAGCCACCCAGGCGCCCCTGTTTTGTTTTGTTTTGTTTTCTTTAAGACTTTATTTTCAGGTCATCTCTACATCCAGTGTGGAGCTGGAATTCAGTCCCATTATCTCTGTCATCATTCTGGGTGATTTCAACATCTAAGTGACACTGGAGATGAACTTCATTGCTTTGGTATTAAGACAGTGAATTTGTAACAGAAATATCAGTAAATATATAAATGAAATACAGTCTTCCTGCCAACTGGTCTGAATCTCTACGGTAGCGTTGGCACCTGCATTTAAAGCTCTGGCTCTCATTTCTTCACTGTCATCAAAGATGAAGGTAGTTCTAGTGGCTAATGATAATGTGTCTAGTTAGACTGGATAGGACCCCAACGAGTTTATAAAGTCATGAAATTTTGGTAAAATTTTCCTGTTTGCAGAGCAGGTAGAGAGAATAAATGACAGGGAAGAAGAGAGTAGGGAAGTCAGAGAATCAAGTCATTTTATTTTATTTTTTTTTAAGATTTTATTTATTTATTTGGCAGGCAGAGATCACAAGTAGGCAGAGAGGTAGGCAGAGAGAGAGGGGGGAAGCAGGCTCCCTGCTGAGCAGAGAGCCCGATGTGGGGCTCGAGCCCGATGCAGGGCTCGATCCCAGGACCCTGAGATCATGACCTGAGCTGAAGGCAGAGGCTTTAACCCACTGAGCCACCCAGGCGTCCAGTCATTTTATTTTTTCCTTAAAGATTACATCTATTCATTTGAGAGAGGGAGCACAAGCAGGGGAGACCGGAAGAAGGAGAAGCGGGTTCCTGGCCGAGCAGGGAGCCCCACACAGGGCTGGATCCGAGAACCCTGGGATCATGGCCTGAGCTGAAGGCAGTCGCTCAACTGACGGAGCCACCCAGGTGTCCCCGAATCAAGTCGTTTTAGGAATCGAATCAAGGTATTTTCCAAAGGAAATTGTACATAATTCATTTAAGAAAGCCATTTTATATCCGGTAAGATTTCCAGAAATGTGGATTCCATAAGCTCCTCTCTGAGAGCGCCTAGTGATTGTTAGAAACCGTCACATGTCTTACCAAGACCTTTTGCTATAATTCAAACCCAGTTTCCATGAAGATAACTAAGAAGAATATAATAAAACCGTAATAATATAATCTTTATGTCCCCAAATAGTGATAAACTCTACCAGTGAGCCTTGTATTTTCCAAATCTTATCTCATTGGCTTAATATTATAGATAATTGTTATTACTCCCCTTCCCTTGAACTTCTGCACATTTCTCTAAAAATGCAGGGCTCCTCGGGGAATACAACACAGACAGGATGATTATTCCCAAACCTGGAAAGGTGTTTGTTGCCTGTTATATGCCAGTCGCTGCATAGGATGACAAAGATGCAGCTTGGCTGGGGCAAAGGCATCCCAGGCCGAGGCATGTGCAAAGGTCCTGAGATCAGGATGAGAAACAGCTAATCATGCCACTGAAGGGTGTGGTGCACCAGGGAGAGTCACACTGCGATGAGTCTGCAGGGGCAGGCCAGCAAGGGCTCTCTGAACTGCAGGGGCAGGCCACAATAAGGAGTTTGGATTGTTTTCCAAGAGCTACTGGAATACAGTAATGGAATGCTATCGGGGCATTCTAGGCAGTGACATTTCAATTATCCTGGAAATTAAGGAAATTCTTGGAAGGGGACAAGAGTGCAAATGGGGAGCCCAGCTCAGAAACTCTCTGATGACTGATGGTGCTTCCTGCTACTGCGGTAGGAGGGGGACGTGAGGGGAAGTATTCAGAGTCTGGCTGTATTTGGATTTAGAAACCCTAGCAGGGCTTGGGTGTGGGGGATGAAGGAGACCGAGAAATCAAAGACGATTCCTAGATTTTTGGTTTGCATAGCTGGGCTGCTGAGGCTGGAAGACTGGGGAGAAGAACAGCGTTGTTTACTCCAACACTGAAACCACCAGGAATGGTAACAAGGTAGTGATGAAGCCAATGAACTTCTTCACTGATGATTAATGAGCGTATGCGAGTATGTCCAGAGCATAAATGAACTCTATTATGTGGCAGGCACTGATCTAGGCTCCGGAAATGATATTGCTGGACAAATGCCACATTTCTGGGGGGCTGCCTTGTCCATGCCTAATCCTGCCTTTATCCCCGCCGCCCTACCTCCTCTAGTATGTTAACAGGCACGCAGTAGCCTAATCTCTACTTGCTAATTGACTGAACCAAATTATATTAAGCAGATGCTTACAGTAAGTGTAAATACACTAAACCAATAGTTTAACACTACTAGTATCTCAGTATGTGATATCAAGTGCAGCAAAGAGGGAAGAGTGATATCAAAAGCATTGAAGTAATATATAAATTTTTGAGATCCTAATCTATAATTTCTTAAAAAAAAAGATTTTATTTATTTATTTGACAGATGGAGATCACAAGGAGGCAGAGAGGCAGGCAGAGAGAGAGGGAGAAGCAGGCTCCCTGCTGAGCAGAGAGCCCGATGCGGGGCTCGATCCCAGGAAGCTGGGATCATACCTGAGCTGAAGGCAGACACTTTAACCCACTGAGACACCCAGGCGTCCCTAATCTATAATTTCTTAAGAATCCCCAATAAACCAAAGCTTATGGGTCGTCTGGCTGGTTCAGCTGGTACAGCATGCAGCTCTTGACCTTGGGGTCCTGAGTTAGAGCCCCATGTGGGGTGTAGATTAAAGAAAACAAAACAAAACAAACCAAAAAACCCCCAAAGTTTACATTGTTTAAAAGCAGTATAAAATACTTCGAGAAAATAAGAGGTCAAGTTGTCACATTTTCAACTTTAGACATATAGCTGAGTCTAGAAATTTGACATTGATGCTGCAGGTTTATCATCACTATTATTTAAGTCTAATTTCTATGCAAAAGTTGGAAATGGCAGATCAAAAAAATGCTTATTTTTAAGCAGATTAAAAAGAGTTTTTAGTAACCTCTACACCCAGGGTGGGGCTCGAACTCTTGGCCCCCAGATCAAGTCACATGCCTCCCCTCTCAACTGAGCCAGGCAGGCAATCCCAGGTTTTATTTTTTTCATTCCAGTACGGTTAACATATGTGTAATATGAGTTTCAGGCATACAACATAGGGATTGAACACTTCCATACATCACCCCGTGCTCATCACAGTGTGCTCCTTAGTCCCCCTCCCCCTCCCTTTGGTAACAATCAGTTCTCTATAGTTAAGAGTCTGTTTCTTGCTTTGTCTCTCTTTTTTTTTTTCATTTTTTTTAAAGATTCTATTTATTTATTTGACAGAGATCACAAGCAGGCAGAGAGGCAGGCAGAGAGAGAGAGGTGGAAGCAGGCTCCGCACTGAGCAGAGAGCCCGATGAGGGGCTCGATCCCAGGACCCTGAGATCATGACCTGAGCCGAAGGCAGAGGCTTAACCCCCTGAGCCACCCAGGCGCCCCTCATTTTTGTTTCTTAAACATGAGTGGAATCATATGGTATTTCTCTTTCTCTAATTTTGATTACTCTCCAGCTCCATCCATGTCATTGCAAATAGCAAAATTTCATTCTTCAGGGAAAAAAAAGAGAGATTTTATTTATTTATTTCACAGAGAAAGAGCGCGAGAGAGGGAACACAAGCAGGGAGAGTGGGAGCGGGAGAAGCAGGTTTCCCACTGAGCAGGGGGCCCCAGATTTCATTCTTTTTTATGGCTGAAGAATATTCCATTGTATTTATATGTTATATATACACACACACATGCCAGCTTTTCTTTATCCATTCCTCAGTCGATGGACACTTGGGCTGCTTCCGTATCCTGGCTACTATAGATAATGCTGCTGTAAACATAGGGGTACGTATCCCTTTGAATTCGTGTTTTTGTATTCTTTGGGTCAATACCCAGTAGTGCGATTGCTGGGTTACAGGGTAGCTCTATTTCCACCGTTTTGAGGACCGCCCCCCGTCCTGTTTTCCAGAGTGGCTGCACCAGCTTGCATTCCCACCAACAGTGGAGGAGGGGTCCCCTTTCTCTGCATCCTCGCCAACATCTGCTGTTTCCCGTGTTGGTTTTAGCCATCCTGACAGGTGTGAAGACGTGCTTTCTGCTTAGAGCTTTACTCTTCTCATATCACCACTATTTCAGCAGAAGCATGAAGAAGCAGTGGGAATGCTGGCAGTGGCCAAGCCCCCTCGGTGCGGCGGCCCCTCGAACTTTCCTTACCCAGCCTGGGACCAGCAGCGCACCTTACTGTCATGGTCTAGAAGTTTCCGCAGAGAACGGGACTACGAACACGTGCTGCCCTGCTTTTGGTCTCTGTGTGCGTGTAATGCCTCAGACATCCCACGACAGCAGAATCCTCTCGGTTCCGAATGAAAATACAAGTCTGTGGGACTCAGTTTCTAAGTTTACCTCAAAGTAGACTTTAAAACACGAAGTATTTTTCTCAAGCAGTTGATCCCTGTGATAACTGGTGTCCAGGATTTCGGGCTGTTTGCAGTTCTGGACTTGTGATTTTTATGAAGGGCTAATTGTAACTTTGTTTTCTTACATGAAGCTAGTATATTTCTTAGAGATCAACAAGGCAGTCATGTAAATGAGGTGTGGTTAAGAAGCAAAATCGTCTGAGCGGCCTGATATTAAATGAAGTCACTGTCTAAACAGCAACAAGACGGCATGCAGCTTGTGAGACTCCATTAAGGAAAAGCTAGTATCTAAGAATACCGGCTAATACTCACAAGGGGCACATTTAAAAGCCTCTTCCTACTCTCCAAGCCCTGGCTTTGTTCAAATGAATTAAGAGCACTTCTAGGCATTCCGTTGAGATGTTGGGTTTACTTAAAGATTCACATTATTTGAGAAAGGCATATTCAGAAAATCTGCTAACTCCTACCATGTCTCCAAGCCTCAGCATACCCAAATAATTGACACCAGAAAAATACTTTCTCTTAAAAGGAAGAGGCAATGGCTTCCAAATGGACCAGATTTGGCCCTTCGGGGCTTCAGAAAGAGCCCGGGGTTATCGCAGAAGAAGAAACAGAGACCTTTGCAACAAATTACTCCAAATTTGCCCTGTCAGGTTTCTTTTGTAGAAAGCAGGAATAACTTCAAATATCTTGTGAATATTGCAAGGCTGGTAAGATCTCGCTCTTCTAACATGGAGTTGTGAGTTTACTCCTACGCAAGGCACTCAAGACGGCAGGGCACTCATGCCCTGTGAAGGCATCCATCACTCCTGGTTCATGCCTCCGGATGGGATACATTATTTGATATTTACAGAAGCGACATAGTCTTAAGGAACATCAAGGTTAGACTGTCAGGTAATTGGGCTTCGCTGTGCTTTAAATCCACCCCTTGGATTGTTGTTTTGCTACCAGGTCGTGTTGCCTCACAGAAAACTCCACCGTGGGGACAAATAAGACCCAGCTACTTAGGAAACGGGTGACTGTGTGTGGATGACTCTTGATGTGTCAATATCACTTCCCAAATCATTTGCCATTTGACAGCTATTTGTGACCTTTGCTTCCAGGGTGTTTATATAAAAAGAGCATGAGTATTTCCTATCAACCAAATTAATGAGCAGAAGAGCAAATTTAGAAAGAAAATAGCCCCCTTCTAACGGTCTTGGGAGTTCATCTGTGTTGTCATGTGTTCCAACCATTGTGAAAGGAAGGGAAGCCACGGCCCACCCCTCAGGAAACCAATCCTCCAATAAGGGGAATGTGTAAATGCTTCTGGCTTATACCTTTAAAGGGAACACGAGTTTGGTGTGCCACTACCTTTCTTTAGCTCTTATGGATTTGTCCTTGGTGAAAATTTCGAGATTTCTTTTTTTTTTTTTTTTTAAAGATTTTATTTATTTATTTGACACAGAGAGATCACAAGTAGGCAGAGAGGCAAGCAGAGAGAGAGGAAGGGAAGCAGGCTCCCTGTTGAGCAGAGAGCCCGATGTGGGGCTTGATCCCAGGACCCTGGGATCATGACCTGAGCCGAAGGCAGAGGCTTTAACCCGCTGAGCCACCCAGGTGCCCCAGAGATTTCTTTTTTTTTTTTAAGATTTTATTTTTTTAAGGTGAGCAATTTTTATTTGTCAGAGAGAAAGAGCGAGCACAGGCAGACAGAGTGGCAGGCAGAGGCAGAGGGAGAAGCAGGCTCCCTGCTGAGCAAGGAGCCCGATGTGGGACTCGATCCAAGGACGCTGGGATCATGACCTGAGCCAAAGGCAGCCGCTTAACCAACTGAGCCACCCAGGTGTCCCAAGATTTTCTTTATTTATTTGACAGAGAGAGAGCACAAGTAGGCAGAGAGGCAGGCAGAGAGAGGGGGAAGCAGGCTCCCTGCTGAGCAGAGAGCCCGATGCGGGGCTCGATCCCAGGACCCCGAGACCATGACCTGAGCCGGAGGCAGAGGCTTAACCCACTGAGCCACCCAGGTGCCCCGAAAATCCCGAGATTTTAAGAAATCCCAGACACTAACTACTAAATTCTCAGCCTTGGCTTGAAATACAAGGACTCTTTTTTTTTTTTCGGTCTGAGGAGGGTAATAATTACACTTACAGACGGTATAATGAAAAAGCACCAATGCAGTTTATTTTAATGCTTCTATTTCACGAGAGTCACTTCTTAATGCTACAGCAAAGTCAATTCACCAATACTTAATTTGGAAAGCACAATCAAGAAAGACTCCAATTTTTATTGGGACTACACAACTCAGCACAGTACTAGGCACCATGAATCTAGAACAAGAAACTGAAGTATGCATGATACATAGTAGATCTTGAACTCCAGGGGATCCATGAACCTCTGAAAAGTGTATACAAAAAAAGCTGTGTAGTGTGTGCACACATTTTTCTGGGGGAAGGTCCCATGACTTCAATCAGCTTCTCAAGGGGCCCCCACAGTACACAGGAGAACTCTAATCTCCGCCGTGTTTCCAGTAGCGGAGCCGGGACCTGCGGGAGTCGACTTTCGCACATCTCAGGGTCCAGTTTTCGCGGCAAGAGGGTAGGAAAGAAAACAAGTGAAAGTAGCTCGCAAGGATGAGGCAGGGAACAACTCCAGAGTGTTATTTACCTTGTAAGTTTAGTAACATGTTCTGGGTTAGGGAGGGGGAAACTGGGGATTTAAGTGCTGACAGCAGCTAGAAGCAAGAAGACTCCTACGAGCTTTAGCTTTATCAAGTCCTCACGAACACCACACTTCAGTATGAATAAAGCAACAGCAAGAATTTAAAATGCAACGTAACGCAAGTCCAATTCTCCAGGTTCAGCATATTCACAACTTATTTTTATTTTGGAATTATCACAAACTTCAATCAGAATACTTCAAAAAATATTATTCTGCATGCGTTTAACAAATCCGACAAAGGACGAGTACCCAGCTGACTTGCATTATACTAGGAAGTTTTACCTGAACGGCCAATTAACGCAGATTTAAGATTATCAAGTACAGGTAACAGTGAAAACTTCAATGCGTTATTCTGCTGGTTTCCTACCACTAGGCACACGTTCATGTAGCGCTACTAGCAATGACCCCGGAGCGCGGGCTGAACTGCGATGGAGGAAGCTCCCTACAAAGCAGGATTGAAGGGATTAAATGTCGCCGCCGCTGACGCCGCCGACCTCGTCGTCGCTGCTGAGGACGAAGCTGCTGCCCGTGGACAGGGGCCCTTCGTCTTTCACATTCCCCACGCCCCTCACTGTCCCTCTCTCGTCGGAGTCGTCGAACAGCTTCTCACTGGAATCCTCGTCATCAAACAGCTTCCCGTTGGAATCGTCTTCTTCGAACATCTTCTCGTCCACCTCTTCATCTTCCTTTACCTCGACTCCTTCCTCGTCTTCTTTGTCGTCTGAGTCTTCAAACATCTTCTCGTCAGCGTCTTCGAGCCCCTTTTCATCTGCGTAGTCTTCGTCCTCTTTTTCGTCCGACTCGTCATCGAACACCTTTTCGTATGTGTCTTCCCCTTCCTCCTTGTCATCGGACTCTTCGTCAAACTCTCTCTCGGAGACTTCGTCCTCGAACACTCTCTCGGAGCTGCTATCTCCAAATTCCGACTTGTCAGAGTCATTGTCGTCGAACTCCCGATCGAGAATGTTTTCGCCGAACTCCCTGTCGGAGCCCTCCTCATCAAAATCCTTCTCGAGGCCGTTCTCTTCAAACTCTTTCTCGGAGCCGTCTTCAAACTGCTTTTCAGAGCAGTCGTCTTCTTCGGATTCCCTTTCTGAGTCGTCTTCATCAGACTCCTTTTGGGGGCTCTCCTCCTCTTCATACTCTTTGCTGGGGCCATCTTGCTCAGATTCCTTTTCAAGGCCATTCTCTTCATAATCATTTTTGAGCCTCTTCTTTTTGGATTCCTCTTCAGGGCCATTCTCTTTGGACTCCGTTTTAGGACTACCCTCTTCAAACTCCTTCGCGGGACTGCCTTCTCCAGGCTCTCTCTCAGGGTAGTCGTCTTCGCGCTCTCTCTTGGCGCAGCCTTCCTCAGACTCTGTCTTGACGCAGCCTTCTTCAGATTCTTTCTGGGGGCAGCCTTCTTCAGCCTCCTTCTCGGGGCCACTTTCTTTGGCATCTTTCTCAGAAGCATCGCCTTCAAATTCCCCTCCATCTTGGGTTTTTTCAAACTTCTTCTCATCGACAGGTTCTTCGAATGCCATTTCATTTGCGGCTTCTTGTGCATTCATTTTCGATGTACTAGGGTGCTCTGAAAAATGCCTTACTCTAGAAGGCCCTGCCCTCTCCGAAGCACAAACGGAATTCGAACGCCGAAGGCCTCTGTTGGCCTCGGGAGCATTGAGGAAAGCCTCCCATCCTCTCAGCCTCTCCTCCCTTTCCCTTGTGGTCTCTTCCACCTGTGGAGAAATGGGGAATTGCCATTAAGGTAAGTTTTGGGCACAAAGAAATAATCTCTCTACATACTTCTGATACTGACTCAAGTGTCCTAATTTCATAAGGCATCTCTTCGTAGGAAATCAGAGCATTTCCATATCTTCAGTTTTCAAAACTTTACGTATCGGTCCACTAGAGTTGGTCTTAAGATCATTTAAAAAAATGCCCAACACCACAGTCCTGCAGAAATGTTTCACCAATGAAAAAGTTCATATTTGAACTCCCTCCGTGCTTATCATTCTCCTATGCATGCCTCAAAATTTCAGGCTTATAAACTAAAAGACTGAAACTTTTTTCTTTCTATGCTCTGAACGCAAAGTATAATTCAGAAGTATTGTTACATTAAATAGAGTGCACTGAACCCCAAAGTTATCTTGAAGGACCACTCGATCAGTGTTTGTCAGTAACGATACAATTTACGTGCCCTCGACAGTTGCAGAATTTACCTGATAATCTGTAGTTCCATCCCACGCCTGGGCAGTGATTTGACGGCCCCCGAACCACCTTCCGTCAAGAGTCTGGATACAATAATCGGCTTCCTCTGGATCCCTGAAGGACACAGAGGCCACACCATCCGGGTGTCTCTAGAAAGGGAGGAAAAAGAAGGAACGAATGAGAAAACAAAAAATAAAACATACACATCTGACAACACCGGTACGCAGGAGTGTTCTTTCTGATGGTTTAAGCTTAAAGGTTTTATGTATGAAACCATTCTTCCTTTGTACACCAGCCAGCGATTTGTAGCTAGCTGCTTCTTTTTTCTTCAAGATTTTATTTACTTATTTGAAAGAAAGAGAGAGAGAGAGACCGAGGGAGGAGGAGACTCCCCGCTGAGTAGGGAGCCTGATGCAGAGCTCGTTCCCAGGACCCGGCAACCATGACCCAAGCAGAAGGCAGTCGTTTAACGGACTGAGCCACCCAGGCGCCCCAAAGCTAGCTGCTTCTTTAGCTTAATCTTGTTTAGCAAGAACCAAGCACGGCGACCTCGGAAATGCTTCTGCTGACAACACCGCCTAAAGAGAAGCAAGATGGTATAGTTGTTAATGAGTGTGGACTGTCCAGTCAAATAGCCCTGGGTTTAAATTCCGGCTCTGTGCCCCTTAACAGCAGAATGACCTCGAGCAAGGAGCTCACTCAATCTCTAAAACTTCCAGCTTCCTCCTCTGTAAAATGGGTATAACAGTATGCACCTACCTCAAACGATCGTGAGGATTAAAGGAGGTAACACACACAGGAGCTCATATGCAATCAATAAATGGTGACTCTTTTCATTATTATGTGTTGATCTTGGAAGTACAAAGAGTAGGAACGGGAACAGACAAATATCTTGCTTGATTGTTGTTCTTCAAACGCGGAGGAGGAGAATAATTCACAGAGGTGGGGAAAGGTGGGCCAACAGGGAACCACAAGGTCTCACACGTCTTTCTCGTACTTCCTTTCACCCGATCGTATACTCCAGAGTGATAATAACGGGAAATCACCGAGGCATACCGAGTCTACCAAAGCCCTGACTTCCGATCCACGTTCATCTAATTATTGCTAACAGATGACTACCACAAGATAGCAGACCTACCATACAAAACATGAATCCAAAGTTGGGGACATACTGCCACCTGGGAAGAACTTATCAAATGGAAAGAACAATTGCTTAGGGATCATTTGTCTAAGCCACAAACTTACATCAAAGAGAAGGAGCTTCCTAATTTGTCCAAACTTTGAACACTCTACTCGAAGGTCTTCTCTGATTTCATTCAGCACCAATGGATCATCCTGCAAACATACACACGATTAAAACAGATCTGCCCCCTTCTTTAAATATAAACCCTGAGAAATCAAATTTCTTGCTTTGATGAACCAGCATACAGAAAAAGGTTTTACTTAAAAGTAGTTACTCTTGTCTGCGGGCTCCAACATTTTAAAAAAGTCAAAACCAAACGACGTCAGATGACCAAGGCTGCAGCCGCTGCTACAGGGGTGGCCCTGCTTCCAGCTGAAGGGAACGGCTAAGCATGGCTAAGCATGGGGGGCAGCGGCGGGACTGTGCTGGCGCAGAGGGGAGGAGGGCGGGGGGGAGGGCTGGAAATCCCAAAGAACAGCAGCTGTTAAGCACAGGAAAAAGGTCCTCCGGCACATACAAAGTCAGACGCTGCTAATTCCTCTGTTCTGCATGGGCATCATGGCTGTGCTGACCAGAGAGCTCTCTGCTTTGGGTTTTGCATGGATTCCTATTTACCGAAATGCTGTAATGGGGAGACGTCTATCCCTTGCACTGACTAAGTGTTCTAAGATAGTTCTTTGTGCTTCCAAGATTCTATTTGAACTCACAGGGTAAACCTTCCTTATAAGGATTCCTGTTCGTCTCGCCTCCTACCACGATGCAACAGAACCACACAAATAAAGAGCTGCTAATAAGCACACAATGCATTCCTGGGGCGCCTGGGGGGCTCAGCCCATTAAACGTCCTCCTTTGGCTCAGGCTGTGATCTCAGGGTCCTGGGGTCAAGCCCCACGTTGGGCTCCCTGCTCAGCAGGGAGTCTGCTTCTCTCTCTACCTCTGCACCCGCCCCCCCACCAACTCCTGCTTGTGTGCTCACTCGCTCTCAAATGAATAAGATCTTTTAAAAGATACATTCTTAAGCTGTTGATTTCTTGCAACTGTGAGCCTATTAGGAGCATTCAAATGCTGCTGCTGCGTCTGGTGGTCCTGGGCTTGGGTGGACTCCCCGCCCCACGACAAAAGGACTTCAGATCACCTGGAGGAATTCGCCAGTCTCTCCGCAAGTCCCAGGGCACGAAAAGGGCTCACAAATTGTTACATTCGCAACCCGAACTGCAACTACATACACATATAAACAAAACGTCCCACATATGAACTGGAGCAGACTTACGCTTTTTAGGAAACATTTAACTTCATCTTGCTCGCGGGTTTTTATTTTCCTCACCAACTAAAGAAGGACCGCAGAGAACAACAACAACAAAGAAGTGCCTTTTCCCTCCTAAAGTTCTCTCAAAAAGCAAAAATAAAGAGCTGGTAGGCAGATACTGACATCAAATTTAAAATAAAAGAGAATCCTAGAAATCTGAGCCTTCTCAAAGCACAGCTGGATTGCCCCCACTTATGAAATCTCATTTTGGAGAAGATGCTGTTTATTTTACATAGATTTGTCAGGCCTGGGAGGAATGGGAACCGGAGCATAAAAAGCATGCGGTGGCCTTGAGGGGTGTGTGTGGGGTCAGCTGCCATCACACTGTGCCTTTTGCGAAGGCAGGAATCTGGTCGGCATGTTTCGTCTGCCTCACAGAACTCAGCACAGGTGTTTCCACATGGTGAATAGTCAGTAAAAACCTTTTTCAGAGTTAGGAAAAAACACTCCCAATACCTTAACTCTATTCACCAAGGGAAATCAGTATTATAGTAAAAACATACAGAATACTATTTCAAAATATTTAACAGATTTAAGCGTGATTCCATTGTGTGTGTGTCGGGGGGGGGGCGCGCACCACTCTATTTCTGTACCAAAGTCTCCGCACTTTTTCTACAAGGATATCAGATTTTAGCCAAAATCTTCCTACACTTCTGTTTTCATTTATGCCAGCTTGAAAAGCTAATACAGCATCATTGCTGCATAGGAGCCTGAAGCTTAATGAT
Organism: Taxidea taxus jeffersonii; assembly: GCA_003697995.1. Taxonomy (NCBI): domain Eukaryota; kingdom Metazoa; phylum Chordata; class Mammalia; order Carnivora; family Mustelidae; genus Taxidea; species Taxidea taxus. Next base: position 79,722 of record ML101369.1, read on the forward strand.
AATAATCCCCTCCTCTAGGAAAACTCTTTAACATAGCTAAGAATGGAAAATTTCTAAACATACACTTGGCAAGCAACAGACTTGAGATGAAAATCAGACAGATGCACTGAAACCTTCCTGCTCAACACTCCTTATTTTTGGGGGTGGTAGTGGTGTTCTGTTTTCCCAGAAGAAATAAACCATATTTCTCATTCCTTTCCAACCTAAACTTACACTGGCCACGTCAGTGGCCACTAACCACATGTGGCCCCCTGGGCACTTAAAATGTGGCTAGTTCCCATTCAGGTGTGTTCCACGTGCGACACGAACACCAGATTTTGAAGATTTAGTACCAAAGTGGGGGAAAAACAATGTAACTCGCTGGTAGTTTTATGTCACGTGTTAAAATTAAAAATATTTTGGATATATTGGGTTAAATAAAGTTCATTATTAAGAGTAATTTCCCCTATTTCGTGTTCTAGTTAAACTGTGGCTCCTGGAAAAATCTAAGCTACGCGTGTGGCTCACATCCGGTTTGTTGGCCAGTGCTGGTGTAGAGAATGAGGAACCTACATTTGCAGCACGCAGTTTTGGTTCTCCCACTCCTCGTATTCAAACTGGCCAAGTATGCAGTTTTATCTACTTATTTTTTAAAGCTTATTGATTTTTTTATAGTAATGTCTATACCCCACGTGGGGCTTGAACCCACAACCCCGAGATCAAGAGTCATACACTCTTCTGCCCGAGCCAGGCAGGCACCCCCAGGCATGCCTCCCCCCGCCCCAGGCATGCCTTTTTAAATAAGGCTTTGAATTAAATATTGAAAACCCTCTGAAGTTACATTAAAAATATTAGCTTTTGCATTGTTCACCCTGATAACCAAAGAGTATTTTTAGGCATTTTGCTTCTCACACTGGTCAACTGTTTGTGGAGTGAAAATACACTGCACCTTTCCCCTAAAATCTGGTTTCTTTCTGACACCCTGGGAACCCAACAAGTCCGTTTTCTGTTTTCCACTAGAAAGCTCAACGCTGAGGACTATTCTTTAGATTCACATGGAATCCAGCAGCACGTTTTCCGGCCTCACACCCGTGCGAGTCCTGCGGCGTCTACACCAGCGGTGCCCACCAGAACTTCCTGTGGTAACAAATGAGGATCCGCATTATCGGATACAAAGGGCTGGCAGGACTAAGGAATTCCATTCTTAGCTTGCTTTTGTTTCGGTTAAATTTAAATAACCACATGCGACTGCAGTCTACCCGACTGGACAGTGACTACGCTGGACAGATTTACACTGACACGCTTTGAAGTTCAGGCCCGCAGAGACCAGGAACAAAAACCAAGCACTTTCTCTTTCTCCCTCTGCCCTCCCCCGGCTCGAGTGCGCGCTCGCTCTCTCTTCTAAAGCAAATAAATCAACCTTCCCCCCCCCCAAAAAAACCACCAAAGGCATGACAAGATCCCTCTGACAGGCTCTCATCCAGCTGGCAGACCGCACAAGGGCAGGCTGATAGGCGGACAGGGACAGCACCCGAGGGGTTCTCCGTGTCAGCTCTGAAGCCCATCCTCCCTGCCCTCTCAGCGTCTGAAAAGAACACTTTCCTTCATTTGCAAAGATGCTCAAGAGAAAGCGTGTTAACCGCCGAGTGAAGCAAAGGACTCTGCCTTGTAACAGGGCTCTCATGCAATCATTCTCTCACTTTCTCTTCATATAAATATTGAGGGTCTGTAAAATAAATACATATTGAGGGTCTACTGTATGCCAGGCAGAATTCTAACCTCTGGGAATACAAGAGCAAACGAGGGGGACAGAGCCCTGGCTCTCACGGAGCTCACATTCTAGCAGAGGAGATCCAGGTATTTTGGGTAATGATAAACGTTATGAACAGGTTTTCAAACTGGTATAAACGAGAATGGAAGTGTAAGATGACTTAGGCTCAACAGGTAATTTAAAGGCTCTGTAACTCCAAGGTGAAGTTTACACGAAAAACAGTTAAGAGCGTTTGAAAAAAGAACAAAGAAGTTACAAGCGTGAACCTTCTATCCTTAAAGCGATCCACTGGAGGAATTTGTGAAAATAGAGTGAAGGAGGCTTTCCGGAGGAAAGGATGCTCGTGAAGCTTGGGAAAACGAAGTCTGCGCAATGTGATTGCCAGATTCAGGTTAGGTGGTCCATGAGCAAGGCAGGGGGCAAAACACACATACCTAATTACACAACAGACTTCTACTTACCGGGGCTCCAGATAGTTTGCCTTAAGTCTGCATTAACATTCACACTCGAGCAGTGCAAGTATGGAACGCGTGCATCAAGGATGTAAGTCATAGACGTTAACAGGTCATGTAATTTTGAAAAAGGCAGTTATTTACGCGGCGGATAAAATGAGAGGAACTGTAAGAAATCTGGACCTGTACCTAGTAGACCAGCTGCCCTGATTCAGTTACAAATGCCTTTCATATCCCTACCTGGTGGGGAGAATGTTTCCAAGACTGTTTCAAGATGCTCCAGAATTCTACTCAGAAGAGACATCCAATGTTACAAATTGACCACATGTCTCTCTCCAGCGACCTCGAAAGATACGCAGACCCCATGGGCACACGTGAACCCTATCACATCACTACGGGCCCGGCCAAGCTCCACAGACCACTCTGGGGTCCTCTCCGAAGGGGCTACCACGAAACCGGTGTTCTCACTGTTTCAATGCACAAAAGGACTAAGAGGGGGCTTCGGGGGCAACCAGATCATTTGTAAACCTGGAGTTGTGCAGCACGAATTTTTTTTTTTTTCTCCTGTGTTCTCTTTACGGTTACTTGTTGCCTTTCTCTACCTCGAGTGTAGCTGGTGATCATTACTTTCAGATTCCAGGCAGAGAATAAAGCCTCATTCCTCCACAAATGCTGTCACGGGTCTGTGGGAAACACCGACCAGAATAAGAGGCAGGAGGCAGCGCAAGGCGCCGTGGCGGCGGTCTAGGCCTTGTACACCTCTCGCAGCGCCCCCCCCCCCCCGCTCTTCGTCCTGCGGTCACTTTCACTTGCTGCTCTTAGTAAGAAGTTTATATGGGCAGTAAGTATCATCAAGTCCTCCCGACAGCCACGAAGGCACCGTGTACAAGTCAGGTCTCGAAAAGCCACCATCACCATTTAAACTTCATGAACCTGAGGGGTTTTGTTGTTTTGTTTGTTGGTTTGTTTGTTTTAAGGATCAGATTTATAGTCCCAAAGTGAAGTTCTCATTTGCAAGTGGGAAATGACTCTCCACTGAAACCAACCTGTCCTTGGGGAAATGCGCTCAAAATCCGCAAGCAGTGCCCAGAAATCCTTCAGTGATTATGTTTTTATAATGATTTCCTTAAGTCGCTGCCACATGCGGCCAGAGTGTGGGCGTTAAACGGTGTTCCCTGGGGAACTAGAAGAACACTGATGGACTCTTATTTCACTCTATTTTCCTACCTTGCCAGCTATGTGCTTGTGTACGATGGGTCAGGAGCAACACGGGGGCGGCGGGGGGGGGGACGACGAGGCAAGCTTTGTGCTCCCTTGAAAGAAAGCACATCAACGTTTCCGTCAGTGGGAATATCACCTCCTACCTCAAAATCCATCGGATGGAACATATTTTTGATGATGACGACTCGCTCGTGGCGCATTCGGGATGGGCCGGCCCGTCTCTCAGGTCTCCAGTCCAACTGCCTAATGTGATAAAGCAGGAACAAGAAACTCAATTTTGTTTCATACTTGTGGGAGAGGAGAAAAGGAGCTGCTACAATCCTCCTTTATCCAGTACTTAATGATACTAATTATTTGATTCCCAAACACCCGTATGTAGGTTAGTCCCAGTTCCCACTGGGAGACCTTCTGAAGTAGTAACAGTAACGGGTGGCTCAAAGACAGACCCAGGGTCTGAAATCCCCAGAGTAGATCTTTTTTCAGAACTGCGGTCTGGTTACAAACATTCTAATAAGACTCTAACAGGAAAAGTGCCAACTATTTAGGATTTCTGTCTGTCTGGTATGTATGACTACACTTTGAGGGCAGAAAGTTAAGCTCAAAATTGTACTGGTTTTTAGACATTTTATGATCACCCGGAAATAATGTAAAACTACTCTGTTACACAATATTAAATTTTACTGGACAGGTGTTTATATAAAATTGGTAGGGATCTAGTCTAACGATCCCTGTAAAAACTACAGGCAATCACAACTCAACTCTTGGTTTGAGCAGTGTTAGAAATGTGTTCTCAGCATCCACTCCGATAAAAGAAAGTACTTAATGCTTTAGCTCCCAGGGGAGCTGCTGTCAATCCACATCAAAAATGAACTAAGGGCTCTGCTACATAAGCCTAAACTATTTTATTTAGTCTGATGTTCGACTTCTTCCAAAGAGATGGCCCTCTCATCTCACTGAAGCCCGTGCGGTATTACAGGGAAATGCCCAGAAAAGGAAAAAAAATAAACAACAACAACAAAATGCCATTGCCAGATCATTCTACGGTACAGATAACTGGAGGTTTCTGACGATCTAACAGAATTCTCTGAAAATAATATATACGTACATTTGATGGAACAGAACTAGGGAGGGGGCTACACCAAAGACATACTCTAGGATATTTATATGAAATCTTTCAAAAGGGGAAAAACGACACAAACTTCTGTTGCAGAGACAGCTTTTTCTTGTAGTCTTTGCACTTCTTCTTCTTCTTTGAGGCATCGTATTCCCCCTTCAGCTGAAACTTTGCCACTTCAACATGTAATTTGTAGCCTCTAATTTCATCTTCATCCAAAAGTTTTAACGCGAGATCCACAGATTCCCTCTTTGTAAAGGTAAAACGAGAGAGTCAGGAATTTACATGCTGCAGTGAAACTTTGGGAGGTTTTTTTGGACGAACGATGACTATACATACAATAAAGGTTCCATCATAACTACCTCCTTTGAGATAAAGAACTCTAGGCTGCCTTATCAGGAAACCTGCACTCTAGACACAGCTGTCCTCAACCAGCTTTGTGAACTTGGGCAAGTTATTCAATTTCTTCATCTGCAAAATGGGAAGAGAAATGCCTTCTTTGCAGGGTTCTTGACAAAATCAAATGAAAGAATGCACATAAAGGATAGGGACTGGCATACAGCAGGTGCTCAATAAATTACACATTATTATTGGAATAATTAGTATTGCCTCTTGGAGTCTCAATTTCTCAAGGAGGCAGGTGGACTTGTATGATTTCTAAGGTACATTTCAGTTTTAAAATTCTAAAGTATTCCTTCTTAAAAGACTAGATGACTCAAAGAACTGGGGATAGCATAGCCAGCCTTTCATTGCTTTGTTCACCAATTAAAATGTAGGTCTGTGACATAATGTGGAGATGATTATCTGATGACTTGTATATTAAATACACTTGTGGATTCTGTCAGCCCTATGCAGAGTCAAAGATCTGAGGACCTGAGGAAAACAAAAAATAACTGAACTTAGCTGCACAATCAAATATGGATCTTAGAACAATTATATATCTTTAAAAGATTGTATTTAGAGAGAGAGAGAGTGCATGCCCATGAGCATGTGAGCATGACTGTGTGGGGAGGAAGAGAGGAAGGGAGGGGGGAAGGAGGAGGGAAGGAGGAAGAGCAGAAGAGGAGAGAAGAGGGAAGACTCCACACTGAGCACAGAGCCCAATGCGGGGCTCCATCTCACAACTCTGAAATCATGACCTGATCTGAAACCCAGGGTCAGTTGTTTAATCGACTGAGTCACCCAGGTGTCCCTTAATTATATGTTTTTGGAACTTAATTTACTGGTTGGCCAATCTTGTACTTTTTATCAACTTACTCAAAACCCCATTTTTCTCTTTAAAAAAGTAGAAAATCCAATCAAACTGCCTAAGAATCTGTTCACAGATTTTTAATAACCGTTGAAGAACTCGTGAAACTCTCAACTCTCCTTGTATTTGAAAATTATTTACTACCTATAATGGCCGTACTCGTGGATGGCCCATTCACATTCAAGAACCAGATTCAAAACCTATCTTCCAAAGAGCTAGGGGCTTCACCCTACCCCTTTCCGATTTCACGGAAATGCTGTACGCTCAGCAACACACCTGTGGTGCTGGTACTGTTGTTTAATAAGTTTGGTTTTACTTTGTAATTACTTTCGCCTCCCATGTCACAGGCACACGTCATCGCTGTGCACATTTCTTCTGCATTCTACAATAATGCGTACAACATGCCCCTAAGGTGGGAGAGGTTCTGGAAACGATGCCTGTCTTTGACACTGAGCTTTCCCCGTGCGATTAACTGACGGCAGCGCGAATACGTGAAGTTCTGCAAATTTCTGTTAATACCGATCTCTCTTCTCTCCCATCCCAAACACATTTCAAAGAACAAGCACAGCTACCCTCTCCCTCACGGCTAAATTCAAGGCTCAGAAAACTTTTTTTGTAAAGGGCCAGTTAGTAAGTATTTTAGGCTTTGTGGGCCATGTGGTGTGTGCTGCAACCACTCAGCTCCGCTGCTGAAACACAAAAGCAGCCCTAGACGAATGAGTCAATAAAGGAACGAATGTGGCCGCATTCGATAAAACCGTACTTACAAAAATAAGCAGTGGGCTGGAGTTTGCCAAATCCCGGTCTCATTCATTCCAGTGGGCAAATGAAATGTTACCGGCTTTCTTTTCTTTTTTTTTTTTTTTTAAAGATTTTATTTATTTATTTGATAGACAGAGATCACAAGTAGGCAGAGAGGCAGAGAGAGAGAGAGGAGGAAGCAGGCTGTCCGCAGAGCAGAGAGCCCGATGCGGGGCTCGATCCCACGATCCTGGGATCATGACCCGAGCCGAAGGCAGCGGCTTTAACCCGCTGAGCCACCCAGGCGCCCCACCGGCTTTCTTTTCTTTGTGGATTTTTTGTAAAATGTGTTCTGAGCCGATTATATGCAATAGAGTCCTAAAGAGATCTCTGCGGTGAGAATTCTTTTAAGACAAAAGAAGCACTTTAGGCACGTAACTTACATAATACCTTGGCCTGAGAACGTATTTTCCTACTACAAATAAATAACCTCACCAATGCGATACACACAGGCACAATCTAAAATTTTAGTTTTCTTCACATCCTGTTCTGCGTAGGTCTGTCTTGGTTATCATCTATATGAAATTATAGCCCTGATTCCGGAGTTAAAAATGGAAATACAAGAAACTTATTTGACCACATAACTGACCTTCAAATAACAGCAAAGACCATCTCCTTTAAGATTTCCTTGATTATCTTTGTACAGTTTGACCTTAAATTCTTCCGTTTGAGGATCTCTCATAATAATGCCAAACTTGGACATGAGCTGTATAAATTCATCCACTGTAATGTCTGGAGGCAAACCTGTAACATTAGGGAGAAAATCACAAAGGCGTGTACAGTAACAGTGTAGGTTACTTAAACATTCTACCAATTAGAAATCTGCAACTTAAATGAGCTCAAATCTGATTTTCTAAATGTCTGTAAAAAATCTCACACCTATAGAATTGAGGAAATGTCATGTTTTAATGTATTCAAATACACACTAAAATCATGTTTTGCGGGGCGCCTGGGGGGCTCAGTCATTAAGCATCTGCTTTCGGCTCAGGTCATGGTCCCGGGGGTCCTGGGATAGAGTCCTGTGTCAGGCTCTCTGCCCAGCGGGAAGCCTGCTTCTCCCTCTCCCACTCCCCCTGCTTATGTTCCCTCTCTTGCTGTGTGTGTCTCTCTCTCAAATAAATAAATGAAATCTTTTTAAAGTATCACGTTCTGCCTAAGCCTCTTATCACTGTAGAGGCAGACTGCCCTAAGTTACCTACAGCAGACAGAAAGGATGGCAAACAAAATTGTATGCTTGTCATGTTTCTTAGTTTTGCAATAAACAAAAATGTACCCCTTACAAATGTCAACTGCTGAACGAAAAAAAAAAAGGGCACAATGATAAAAAATAGACTTTAGAGAAGCTGAAAAGCATAAATCACTTCGTGAAAAATTTCAAACCATCAAGTATTTTCTACTCTATAAATTTGTTTAAAAGAGGTGGGAGGGGCGCCTGGCTGGCTCAGTTGGTAGAGCACAACTCTTGGTCTCAGGGTGGTGGGAGGTCCCATGGTGGGTGTGGAGCCTACTTAAAATAAACAAACAAATCAATAAAAATTAAAAAGTACACATACCAGACACATATACATTTGTGTTTCTGTCTTCTTCAACGTGAAACCATCCTAAAAATCAAAATTAAAATAAAAAAAAACACACACACACATGCAAGAAAAGGTAAGAGTCATATTATGAAATCTTGACAATGCAGCAGTTTCTTGAACCTTCCAGGACTTTTCTTACCCTTAGAACAAGAGAGACTAACTCGAATCACTGTCCAGCTTTCAAAGTATTTGGATCTTTGGACACTAAATTAGTTTCAAAGCCCTGTCTACAAAAGGATGGCTAGTTATCCCGGTTCTTTATGATTCTGATACTACCTTAAAAAAAAAAAACTCATCCTTGCACTGACTTTAGGCCCTGCATGCCTCTGACTCCAATCTACTGTGTTAGACATGGCCACGCTGAGGCAAAATTGCCTTGAGTTCAATTTAATTAAACTCAAAAAATATAAGAAAATTATCTTACAAACAGAACTTTTGATAACAGCTCTGTTTTGCAAAGGATTCAAAACTACTGTAGTTCTCCAAACAGTAACCATATATACACACACTAACATTTAAAATTTTCACATTCCTGTTTTGCAAGCTAAATCCACTTGCCTGATTCGGCCTTTCTCTTTTCTCCCCTCTTTTTGGGATCACTGGGTTCAGGGGTTTTTCTTTGTGGAGGTTCTTCTGCAGTCCTAGCACTGACTTCTTGTACATTTGCAGTAGAGCTAGATGCCCCATCATTAGAAAAGCCATAATTGGCCTGATATGTAGCAATGAAATCTTCAGTGATCTAAACAAAAAATTCAATACACACACACATACAGATATTCAAAAATGACTTCTTCCCATAAAAAGCTTACACAGTGTTAAATTTCAGCATATTTGTTTACACAACTGAATACAGAAGTGCTGCTGCAGATAACGGTTGTAGTAAATAGTATAAATGCCAGAGTAGTCACCTTATGTGAAAAATGTGCATAAAATGGTAAAAAAGTAAGAAATGGGTATTTGGGTTATCAACACAAAATTCTAAGATACTACTGGCATTTTAAGTGACGTTGGCACGTTTTCTCATTGTTTCGTTTATAAATCACTACCTCTCTACAGTTTACCTGACTAAGGCTACAAGTACATACAATAAAGGAAATCCCAGATAACAATAAAACAGAACAAAAACCAACAGTCAGCTAATAATCTAATACCAGAACCAATTTTTCTTTTGCATAGAGATACACAAAAGTATACACACACTAAATATTCGATTATCTAAGTGCAGACAGCACGCAGAATGGAACTGATCTGGTAAAAAGAGACTAGGGCTAACAACTGTAAAACTAATGTTCATTTTAACTGCATCACTAATTAAAACCACACTATCATTTAGTGTCAGAAGAAACTAAGAACGAATTCAACTCACATCTATATTCCCGGCTTTTAGGGGAAAAAAAAAAGCACAGTTGCACAATGAAAGAAATGGGAGTTCTTCCTTCATTCTGGTCAATGTTACGCACACACAGGAGTGGGGAAAATTTTAAACTCAAACTTCCAAGAGGTATGAGCTTCCATAACATGAAAAGATAACAGTCACAAATCAACCCATTACCAGACTACTGTTAAAAGTACTCAGAAACCAAACGTGCTCTGGGGCTGGCAGGACCAGTACAAGCAAAATCATAAATTTAACAACGTGGAGGGAATGGAGCATACACACCTATACACAATGGAAAATAAAAAAGTTGAAATAAATATAATTTTAAGGGTAGCCGACGAATTACACAATGGAGACCCGGTTTATATTACCAGCTTGCAAGCGGATTAGTGTGCTACTAGTATCTTTTTCCACCCACATGAGACTTTGATTAACAGGGTACTTTTACCCCAAAGTTTACAGAACCAAGTTAACACCAGTTACTTTACTTTGAAGCTGAAATAAAATACTTAACAATTTCCAAGCACTCTAAACTAATATACATAGATCTTTTCCACCCATATTCTGCGCCTGCGGTTACATGGTTAAAACACACATGCCTAGGGACAAAATCTGATAGGTAAGAGAGGTGCAAGACAAAGTTCAATCCCTAAAGAGATATACGCGGCTACTTTTTTTCAAACCGAGAAGCTGCCTTTTGCACAAGGTACATAAGCTAAACAAATATCAGAATTCCTAGGATAAGTGAGGTTGGCTATCTGAGATTAACAGCTACTAAATTTGCTCCTGGTGTTTTTCCTCTTTGCAATAAAAAGCAGTCACCGGTGCAATAACCAACTGTGACCTTCACAGACAAAATTAACAAGGCATAGAAAAGACTTAAGAATTAAATCACATTTAAGACATCTCCGTAAAGATCTACGTTTCTCTACACATCGGTTCTGCAACAGAAACAACAAAAAGAAACGTCACTATCCATGGGGCTCTAACTCAGGACCTCAGCAAAGAAAACGGAAAAGGGGCGCCTCGCGAGGCTGGCCAGGCGGGCCCGCGCTGCAGCGGCGCCCGTGCCCCTCTCCTACCTTGGGGAACCAAGCCTTCTTGTCCAGGTCCCACTCGTAGGGGGTGTCAGCCGGCTGCTGCCCGAAAGAATCGGGTTCTCCTGTGGGATCCTTCTGGGTGTCGCCGTCCTTGGCGTCGCCGTACAATTCTTGCATTCGCAACTGCTCATCAAACTCGTCGTTCCCATCCAAGTTGTTGCCGCTCATGTTGCCGACTCAGGCAAGGGACAGGCTTCGCGCGAGCAAAGAGGAGCACTGAGGCCGAGATGCAGCCGGAGGCTAACAGAGAAAGGGAGGTTGGCCGCACTCCGCCCGCGTCCCGTCGCCCCCCGGCACGCCTCCCAGCGGCGCCCCAGCAGCCCCCGGGAGGTCGGGGCCGCTCGGCGCCCGCGCCGCCCCCAGCTCCGCCCGCCCTCCCGCCGCGCGCGCTCCCGCGCGCGTCGCAGCTTGCAGCCGGGCCCCGCCGCCGCCCACCTGGCTCTCTCCACCGGGCCTCGGCGCAGCGGCTCGACACAGGGTGTGGCGGGAGCGCGCACGCGCGCCGCCGCCGCCGCCGACCGGGTTTGAGACGCCTGCAGCCTCCGCGGCTCCCGCGGACCCCACGGCCCTCGCAGCAATGTCAGGAGATTGCTGGAAAACTGAGGCCCGCTCAGGCTGACGCAGTCGCCATTGTCGGCACGTCGCGACGTCGCGGGTCGCGCCGACACGCCTCCAGTGGCGTCAACAAGCGCCGACGCGGGCAGGCGGGCGGGCGGCGCTGGGTCCTATGGGCGGGGCGGCGGTCGCGCGCCGTTGTCACGCGCCACAGCCCACTCGGGCCTCCCGGGCGGGGCGGGGCGGGGACGGCGCGGGGGCCGCAGCGCCTGGGGACCTTGGGTTCCGCAGGGGCTGCGGCGGCCGGCAGCCGGGGGCGTGGGAATGTTCCCCCTCGGTGGGCGCCATCTTGGGGCAGTGGATGGGGCGGGCGGGATGGGTTTGTGTTCCTGAGAAAAAGCTGGGCCTCCTTTCCCCGTTCCGCATGGGAAACGCATGTTCTTTATGATTTCCCTAGGATCGGCGCCGACTCTTGGTCATGTTCTTGGCCTAAGCTCCTAGCACAAGGTGTGGTGTCTAGTGCGTTTTGGGTGAGTGAGTGAATGGATGAATGAATGAACGAACGATGGGTGGGAACCAACCTTATTTTCCCAGCCTCAGGCCCCTCCTTTATCTTTCTGGTACCTTCTCAGGCTGGAGACCAACTTTGGAAAGGCAGGGGATGGGGCAGCACTTGCCTTCATCTTGAACACCATGATTCAGAGGTGCTCAAGCTCCAAACCTGAAACTTAAAACCTCCAAGTATCTAAGCACCACCTTTACTGGCCCAGTAACTTTGGGATTTTTGTCTTTCTTTTAGAAAAGCCCAGAATATTTTTCCTCTATACAGCTTTTTCCCAAATTACATATTTATCGTAGAAAATAAAGAGGTTTGCAATTTTTTTTTTTAATCGGGCAGATAATTGATTGAGCAACCAAGTGCCAGGGACTGTGTTAGGCCCTGGAGAGCCAGCCATCAACAAGACGGGCACCGCTCAAGGGAGACACACTTGTTTATGTACATGATTCTTATCAATACTTGTTGCACAAAAAACAGCCGTTTTAAAGTTTTGTTAATTCCTTTAAAATTAATAATAGTAAACCCATTATGTATAAAGATAAAATTTTAAATTTAAACCAGATTTGAGGGTGGGGGAAACCTTACCAGAAGAAATAAGTTCTGCAATTCCAGTGACCTTTTGCTTCTAAATATAGCAGTTGCCTATGGGCTCTAGAAAATCTTAACTCCCCAAATACCAGCTGTGAGAATATGATTTCAACCCTAACAGTGGTTTTTAAATAGTAGCTTGGGTTTGGTTTTTTTTTTTTTTAATTCCATTTCTTTTTCGTGAAGTTTTTGTTCTGTCGCAGGCTATCAGAGAACTGAACTTGGCGTGCATTTGTATAATATAGATAACATGAGTTTTATTAGGCTTGCTTATTTAAGCATTGCTAAGTATTTCTTCCTGGGTCCCAAAATAGTGTACAGCTGTTTTCTGCAATGTGTTCCTGGGCTCCCATTTCATTCCTGGGTGAATTTACAGCATAGGTGATAATATGCTACACAGCCCTACTACTGCACGTGACCCTCTGAGTGCCTGCTGTATCCACAGTCCCCTCTGAACAGGTCACCAAAAAGGTTCCTTATGCCTGGGTCCCATGTGACTAGCCATCGTGGCCCACAGGCTGCCCAGAGGACCATGAGGTGACCTGATAGGGTATCTCTGGATTCTAGACTGAATTGGGTTACATGAGCCAATAAACCACCTTTCCCAAGAACGGCAATGAGTATGGAGTGGGCACACTGGTCAGAGTGGCACAGAGGCAGGGAGGCCCACGTAGGGAAGGTAATAAACAGAGCAGGTCCCTGCCGTGCGGAAGTTCCCCAGGGGTGAGAGGAGAAACTGAGGTAGTGACAGCGGTCACTAGTCACCATAATAGTGGAGCAGTAGAGTTGGGAGCTAAGCACACTTACACCTACAGTGGCACTCTGGCCATGAGACCTGACAGTTGTTTTAACAGTGCTATTGTCTCTGTGAGTTCTGGTTTCTGTGTGTTCTTATTTCCCTAACTTATTTCTAACTCATAGAATGAACTCCCAGGTAACAGGTAATATGTAAGCATCTCTGTCTTTGTAACCTGTCTTTTTCAAGAGTTTTTGCAAGTCACAGAAACACTCAAGGCAACAAGCAAAAAATTATATATATATATTTATTTTTAAAGATTTTATTTATTTATTTGACAGACAGAGGTCACAAGTAGGCAGAGAGGCAGACAGAGAGAGAGAGAGAGAGAGAGAGAGAGGGAAGCGGGCTCCCTGCTGAGCAGAGAGCCGGATGCAGGGCTCGATCCCAGGACCCTGAGATCATGACCTGAGCCCAAGGCAGAGGCTTTAACCCACTGAGCCACCCAGGTGCCCCAAATTATATATTTATTATTCTAATGATCTCCCAGGATGGCGCCTGAAATTCCCGGATGGGAATGTAGATGGGTTTCATGAGGCACTGCAGGACCCAGGAAGCCCAACCAGTTCTCAGGACCCAGACAGCCAGCTTCTCTCTGAATATCTTCATCTTTCTCTCTTCAATCTCTGTTAAGGGCAATATGTGCTATACTCCTGGCTAATAGGCCATGGCCTTCTTGGTGGATAAAAATACATCATCTTGGGGCACCTGAGTGGTTAGTCATTGGGTGTCTGCCTTTGGCTCAGGTCATGATCCCGGGGTCCTGGGATCGAGCCCCGCATCCGGCTCCCTGTTCAGCGGGAAGCCTGCTTCTCCCTCTCCCACTCCCCCTGCTTGTGTTCCCTTTCTTGCTGTGTCTCTCTCTGTCAAATAAATAAAATCTTTAAAAAAAAAACAAATAAATACACATTAACTTGTAAAAGCAGAGACTCCTTGAGCAGGGAAGTCTCCTAATCTGGCTTAGGAACTCTGGAAGATTACTGAACTATACCAAACTAGATTTTTTTTTTTACCCTGTTCAGGAATTTTCCTGTCCCCATTTCCTGTAATCTCAACACTTAGTGGAAACAAAAGTAACTACTTTTGACAAAAAGATTGATGGATCCCTGACCTAAGATGGTTGAAACCACAGAAATTATTTGAACCGAAATTTGTTACTTTCAGTGGGTATGCTAGTGCTAAAATGTTTCCTGGTACTTTCAACTTCAATGACAAAGACTTACCCGTTGCCCATTTCGGTTATATCTAAGTATGTGACTTCATTTTCCTGCTTTGTAGCATATTATTATGGTCCTTTATTCTAAGTCTGGGGTCAGGGCAGGCCCTGAGCAAGATTAGGAAGTATACAGAATTTGTTTTTCAGGTACCAACCTTTTCTCCATTTAGGACACTCTCCAAAGAAATGAAGTCTTCCATAATCACATTTCTGGAATAATAGTCACACCACAATAGGTAGTGTGAAAGAAATTGTGGATATTGGGGCCTAGTTCTAAGGTTAGCTCCAATTAAGATCATCTGTTGAGAAAAAAAAAAAAAAACAAAAATGAGAGACCATCCACTCCACAAAACAAAACAAAAGGAAACCATGGATTTTAATCCCAATTCCCCAACTCTAGGAGGGGAGGCTAATGCACTATAAAACCATTTAGGGGATTATTTTATGTCAGACCTCCCAAGTCACCTAGGGATTACTAAGAGTGAGGAAAATAAAGTTCTTTGAGTTCTACTTTTATCAATTGCTAAACAGCTTTCTTGGCTTTTGTTATCTGGTACTTCTATGAGTTATTTCTAAAATGCTGTGCTTAAAGACGTAGTTTTTACTTGGAGTGAGGAAATAGTAAAATCTCTGGGAGATTCGTGACTTGAAAATAATCTAGGGGCCCCTAGGTTGGCTGGCCCTGGATTGGCGCTCAGGTCATGATCTCCAGGTCCTGGGATCGGGCCCTGAGTCAGGCTCCAAGCTCAGCAGGGAGTCTGCTTGAGATTCTCTCTCTCTTCCCCACTCTGGTCCTCCCCCTCTCCCCACTAGCATGCACACGCACGCTCTCTCTCTAAAACAATTTTTTAAAAGAAAAAAACTATTATTAAATTGGGTTCTCATTTATATTCTGTCAGAACTATTGTTTTTAGAATATAAAGTTACACAAAGTCATTTTTAAAGCTTTATTTAATATTTATTTGTTTCCCACCACTTATTACAATGTCCAGCCTAATACTAATACGATATTGGCACCCCGACTTTTGGTAAAACAATTTTACAGAAATGTAAAGTTTAGTGTTAATACGTATTCCTTTTTGAGCCACATCATTAGCAAAAGTTCACAATGACACAAGCAAAACATATACTTTAATTTGCCGGAGAAAACATTTTCTAAAACCACAAATCTAAATTTGACATATCTATTGACAACAGTTTGTTTGCAATCACAATTGTTAAGCTTACAGCATTTAGCAAGTAGGAGCAGAGGATAGAAAATCAGAACCTTCTGTCTGATTTCCAAGGGCAGAGATTAATTAGGTCACACTCTTACAGGACTTAGGCACCCATCGGGTTTAAAGAAGTCAAGCAGGAAGATGATCTGGTAACAACTACACACCCGGATGTTAGGGATCTCATGTGGTATTTCTCCATTTTTTAGAAAGAGGGCACTGCTTACCAGAAAGAAATGGATTTCCTTAAAGGAAGAATTGCAGACGCTGGCAGGTTCACAGGTTTTTCAACAGGGGTCCTTCTCTGGGGCCTTCAAAATGACAATAAACGTGGCCACTTAGTCTGCCTGTGAATAAGGCGAGTTCTTCACAATGTTTGTGAAAGATAACTCTACTCAATTATCAATGGTAGTCAAAAGTAGAACTACATTAAGTCACTAAGTGTTGACCCAGTAAGGCAAACACCCTGCCCCAGATCCTTACTCAGTACTCCAGAATATTTTCATTATAATCGCAGAGCTTTGCAATGGAATAGAGATGAATGGAAAAGAGCAGTCCAAAACTCCGGCAAAGATTTACTTTTTTAGGACTTAGTTTCTTAAGAAAACTGCAGAAGTTATGTTTTATCTCTTCTTGATCCCCTTTTCATATGCAAAGTATAATCTCTAGATTTACACCACATAATAAACACAAACACAGTTTTACGCAAATCACAGGAGTACAGGAGAAATTAGAAGCATAGACATGTGATGGGAAGAAATTCAATTTTACAGTGTTATCTTGTTTACTTCACCTTCTCTCCCATTCAACCTCCTGTACGACCCACTGACATATGGACGTGTCTTTCTACACCTAGTGGGGCTTCATTTTATGTAGAAAGCTCGATAATGTTAATGTTTGTACGTTGACAAAAAATCACCGTCTGTCTTTTACTTTATAAGATCTCTCACCCCTCAGATTTCAGCACAATTCACAAACAACAAAAATCCTGACACCATACACCTACGCACAGCTCAGAGTCATATACACATGCTGGGAGGAAAAATACCATTTTTAATTGAAAAGCTAGACTCTGTCATCTTCCCTCTTCGCACTGCACCCAGTGAACAAGGTCACACTAATTTCAGACACCTGTGAGCTTCCAGCGCCTGGGACCCTTCCCATAACAGCCAGGTTGTTAAGGGGGGTATCCGCGGGAGGAGGGTCGGGCAGCTCTGCCTTGCAGCAGAGTAATTGAGCTTTAAAGTGCTGCTGGAAGGTTTTGCTCAGCCAGTAAAGAGCAAAGGGGTTTACGCAAGAATTGCTGAAAGCCAGAACCCGAGAGAAGATGGTGACCATAAAATGAATGGCGGAGGGGTCCACGTAGGTTTGATAAGTGAATGAGTGGTAGAGATACAAGAGGTGACTCGGCAACCAGCAGAGAGCAAACAGAGCCACAAGCACCAAGACGGTTTTGGCAATTCTCTTCCGGGATTCGATCTGCGGGGGGGGGGGGGGGGGGGGGGGA
>ML101369.1:96901-147840 GCA_003697995.1 Taxidea taxus jeffersonii
TTTAACTGGCAGAGATTTTTTTAAAGCCATTCTCTAGATTTACATATAAATTTACAGCTAACGGGCTGGAGTCCCTTTGAGCATGCGTCTGAAAGCACTGCTTGGGAGGTGCGGGAAGGCAGCCTGTTCCTATAGAATACAGCTAGTTAATTGGCATGGTAACCCACGATCCTGGTCTCATTAGCTCTAATGCAGAGACTCCCGGCCATGGTTTTGAGAGAGTCTAGGATGCCTCCAATTAGCTCAAGGAGTGTTGTGGAATTCTTGAAATTTTAATTTAATTAGAAATAGAGATCTCTCTATGCAGTGAAAGCAGAGGCTGACTAGGTTAGAATATTCTTCTGGGGTTTATGGAAGTTGCCAAGTCGGGACCCCAAATGGTTTATAATCTATAGGAATTCGGACCATACAGTCAAAGGAATAAAAACCAATGTGTCATCCTCTCTCCACCTGTGAGAATATTCCTGCCTGCACCCTTTCGTGAGAGGAAGGAACCAGGCTAAGGGAAGACATTGCCTACGGTCACAGAGCAAAGAGCATGAAATATGCCACTTTAGCCTCACAGCAGCCCTGCTGAACTAACTGAAGGGACTGGTCAAGAGGTCAATGGAAGTCTCACACCGCCCCCCCAAAGGTAGAACTCCTGTTTTGTTTTGTTTTGTTTTAACCTGATGGAGCAACCTTTTGGCAACATTCTCTTTTTCTGTTCATATTTATGCAAGGAGAGCACACCTGGCTCTTGCGATGGTCTAATCAAGCTCCTGGGAGTCACCGTGTTCTCCTGCCACTGGCACTTACCTTATCCCTTGAGCCCTCCGTTCTAGCATCCTGCGTCTATCATGCTGTTACACTTTCTAAAACAAAAGATGCTTGCCTTTATAGTCTCACCTTGAGTGCTGTTCCTCACTGTTCCACGGGGGTACCTCATTTTGGCTGCTCAAACCGGACTGTCACCCAGTCCCCAGCTGCATTTTACAGATAAGGAAATAGGCTCAGAGAGGTTAAGTAACTTGCCCGAGATTGCTCAGCTAGTATGTGGTGGAGCCAGAGTGAAATCCTGGGTCTGACACACTTCTGAGCCTGTGACCCGAGCCACAGTACCGTACCGCTATTCCTCACAGGGGCACAAGTAGGAATTTCATTTCTCAATTTGTGCGAGAGTCCTGATTAATACATACCTGCTTGCGGGCATGGCTTTGTTCCTCAGTAGGGATGTTCAAGGTGCTTTTGTAAAGAGTCCTAGCAATCAGAGAATAATAGACAGAGATAATCGAGAGTGGGATAATATAGAACACCAAGAAACACAGCAGAGAATGTATCTCTTGCATGAGCTTCTCAGAAACGGGATATGAGGTACACGCTTCAAGGGTCATATTTTTGTTGGGATCTTCAAGAGTATATACATTGGAAAATATAGCCTCAGGCAGAGCAATGATCATAGACACAATCCAGATGCAGCCAGCTTTAATGCAGGTCTTCAGGATGGCATTGGAGGGCTGCCGCTCCAGTGGCTTCACAACTGCCTTGTACCTAGAAACATATAACCATAGGCAAAGGTCAAAATAAATACCAGAACTGTAGAATCTCAAGGT
This sequence comes from Taxidea taxus jeffersonii, assembly GCA_003697995.1. Classification (NCBI taxonomy): domain Eukaryota; kingdom Metazoa; phylum Chordata; class Mammalia; order Carnivora; family Mustelidae; genus Taxidea; species Taxidea taxus. The sequence goes on from ML101369.1 coordinate 98,494, forward strand.
TAGAAGTGACCTTAGGGGTCCTCCAGTTCTGCCTCCGATCCACATGTATATTACCAAGTCAACCTTAACCGACTGGAATCAGTCATGATTTCAAATACATAGTATGTCCTAATATTTGATATTTGTATTAATCATCCTTTTCTCTGATTCACTGATAGGAAATAGCTCGGGTTTGCAGTTTTAGAATTTTGTGTGTAGATCCTCTATTTAGGATGAATAAATTGTTTTCGGCATGATTTTTGTGTGTGATTAGGGGGAATTCATTACCTGTGTATTACCTTACATGTTCTAAAAAACTTCATTTTGGTATAAGTGACTGATTTTAAACCCAATTCTCCTTCCTTTGCAAGTGAGCAGTCATCAGCCTTCCTAGAAAAGATTTCCCTGAGTTTGTGCAGTGAAGAGAAGAGGGTTAATTTCTTCCCTCTTCATAACTGCTACTTTGTTACCCAAGCTGCTCTGGAGGTAGATTTAGAGCAAGGCAAGGGTGAAACCGTACACCCTATGCCCATGCAAATATGCCTCCTTATTCTGAAAATTCACCTTTAAATCTATAGTCTTTAAGTAAATCTGCCCTCAAATAGAATATAAAACCAGCCAAAGCAAAAATCCATAAAAGACCCCGGGGAAGATTTTCCTCTTCTCCGATTCCAGAATTTGAAGAAGCTATTGATTATTTACAGGCTACTCACAGGCTTTTTAAAGCATCACTTTTAACATTTGGAGCCTCAAACTGCACCCCCCTGCTTTCACAGTTCTTCAACAATAGGAACACAGAAAAACATAGAACTTATAGACTGAAAATATCCTAACGGAGCCTGAATACACGGACTGCCCGAGGTTCTCACACGCTCTATCCACAGCTCTAAAAGTCAACCGGATTAATTTATTTCTCCGAGAACAAGACTGTCATTGAATGCCTATAGAGACAACAGATACAATTAAGTGATGACATTACACTGAGTTACCAGGCAGCCGAAAACCTCACCGTTTTTTTGCCATTGATTAATTTGATGAATTTCAAATAAATTAAATGCATGCATCTGTTTACCATTCGTCCGGTAGACAGTAATGTATATATGGCCAATTTCACACCTCTGCTGATGTTCTAATGCTAACAATATTGTACCACTAGGCTGCACTAATGTATAAAGCATGAATTGTTTTTCTTTTACACCTGGAATGATTTGCCTTACTTACTTAATAAATAAACGGGGAGGGGGGAGAACATCGTTTAGAATTCTTTCAAGCAAACAATTAAACTTCAAAGAGAATACATTATTCCTAAAGCATACGATTTCTGCCTTTCCTCTGATGCTAACACAGGAATCTTAACATTCTTACAACAACTTTTATTTTCAATTACCCCCCCCCCCATTTTCTAATCTTACATCCAGATTATAGACTGTAAGAAAAGCAGAATAGTAGCCCGTGAATGCTAAGTACAAGCTTTCCTTTCTTTTTTTCTTTTCTTTCTTTTTTTTTTTTTTTTTGCCTAATTTCACATCCTGGCAAATAAAACTGAGAAAAGAAACCCACCTGTCAGCGCTGAGAATTGTTAACGTGAACACTGAGACACCAACAGAAGTGAGCCGGATAAAAGAAAGCACCTTACAGCCAATTCTCCCGAACAGCCATCCTTCTGCAAGGTAGTGGGTTGCATCCACGGGCACACAAGTTAGCAGAAGTAGCAGATCTCCAAAAGCCAGGCTGGTGATGAAAATATTTGGAACAGTTTGCATGGATTTGGTCTTGAAAAAGACTTTGATGAGAATAGCATTTCCAAGGATGCCCACTGAAATGATCACAGCATAAGTGATGTAGACGGCACACAAAGCTTCTATTCCTGGAGAGTTGTCTCCGGTCCGTCCTTTATTTGTGGTATCATTGGGAACGAGAGAGCTCGATGATTCTGTGTCATTTGTGATTGGAATTAAAGTCTCATTAGGTGACTGAGGCTGTCTTTGAGACATTTCTTCTGAAGACTCTGCCTTTAATATTTCTTCTGCTCAGTGTAAATGTAGTTGATTGTCACGTCTAATGCCTACGTCTAGTAACGAGATGGTAGAACAGAGCAGAATGGCAAGCCAATCCAAGACACCCGGAGACTCCTTTCCTTCAGTTGTTCTGTGTCTCCCAGCATGCTTGGCTAAACGCTTGCCGATCTGGCATTGAAGGGTGGGAGGTTTTATTGGCGTTTCCGTGACAGAGGGAGGGGGGGGTTGGGAAATGCTCTGCAGTTGCTTGTTCTTCCCTGTTGGGGAATCCTTTGAATAACTAGTCATTATCAAATAACCCCTATTGTTTATTAGAATCACCCTGTCTCCTTGTCTGCCCATGAAAATCTATATAGGTCTTGTCCGTTTTTTCCCCCGAACTCATTCACGTCTCTGCCATCAGAAGATGGTCTAATGCATTTCCCTTTACCTGGTGAATAAGTATGTGTGTCTCCTGAAGCACAAACTTGAATCCACTCCTCTAGATTTAATATCAGAGAGGCGCTGAAGCAACAAATCATTCACACTTTGACAGGGCTGATGTCACTCCCGAGGAGGAATAATTCAGGTGACCCTAGGCTTATCACCTTGCTCCGACGTGGTAATTCTCCACTCTGTGCACCTTCCCCGGGCCATGCTGCAGAATTAGCGAAGCAACCCTTACGAGACGAAAAATCCAGGCAAACCACCAGTTGCTTTGTCTCTAAATGTCCCAATCAAGCAGTTTTTACTGTTTGGCTGTCTGTCTGAATGCCATCTACATTTTGAAATGCTGTTTCGGGTTTCTCTCCTCAGCAGTGGCTAAAATGAACCTGCTTTGTTCCAAAACAAAGTAAGACGGGACCCTGCCCGGAGGTCCCCACACAAAAGGGCTTGTAAGAATGAAAGTCATGCTTTTCAAATGAAGGAATGCCGTAGGGTAGCGTAGGGTAGCGTAGGGTAGCGTAGGGTAGCGAGTAGACGATGTTTGCAGCAAATGGAGGAAGGAGAAAAGTAAGGAAATCCCCTTTAGTAGCGGCAAGAAAAGCCCCTTGTAGAGAATGTAAGTATGTGATTTCTGTGCATGTCTGTGGGGTGGGGGGGCCGCTTGGGGGAGAGAGAAGCCTGCAGTCTGAAGGCATTTAATAATATAACCTGCTATGAAATAATCCCTGAAATGATCAAATTCAAAGGATGATCTCCCAGCTAGGAGAAACTCTGTGTAGTGAGGTTTTTCATAAACACGTCCATATCAGAGTTAGTCTGGGAAGTGAAATGAAAAACAGCAAAGTTAGTCTGATACAGTGAACAAGGGGAGCGAGGAAGGATTATTCTTTCTACCCGACAGAGTACGTGCGATCAGTGCCATGGGGAAAGGGAATGGGATGAAATGCATCAATTATTTGGTTAATTTGACCTCCCCCACCACACCCATCCCCCACCCTTTGTGAAACTACACTCTCTCCCACCCCGCTTGAATTACCACTCAGCCAAATAACTGTTCTTGATGGAAATGGAGAGGGGAAGTGTTTGGATCAACCCAACTCCTTTAGCTTTTAAGTATCCACACAAATAATTCCATGCACTGGGCTGGCTCTTTAAAATCATCTCTCCAGAAAACGACTCTCTATTCAGCTCCTATCCTGTTATCACAAGCCAATGATACAATCTCTCTGGGATTCCTGTGTGTCATGTAGCAAAGAGCACACAGTATCTTCCAATTCACACCTCGGCGGATGGCCACACAGCACTGTTTCGTAAGAAACAAACTCTTGCGCATGAGTTCCAAAATTATCTGAATTCCAAAGATCTCGGGCATGCTTTCATGAGGCTGTGGCCCCGCAGCGTGCCTTTCTTCCTCTCCATTCCTCCTGGGCAGGAGACAGCATATTTTCTCATTTGGCATCAGGGACTTGGGTTTGCTGCGTGTTCTGTTAACCAAGGGACAAGGGGTTTCCAGGCTAACAAGCAAACGATGATAGGTATAGACAATTTCAATGCATTTGCCTCTCTCTCTACTTATTCTACCTTATAACTCACCCATGAAACATAATGTCTAGTTAATTGTTCCTAGTTAAAGTTGCAGGTCACTTAGTCTAGGCAGAAGGATGAAATCTTTTGTGGTTCATGTTTAACACATGATCGGTCGGTATTATCACGCCAGTTTTTCAAAACCAACTGCTCCTTAGAGATTAAGCAATCGTATAATATGATCTTAATGTAGCCTTTTAACTCCAAGTTGAGTGTTTGATATTGAGCAAATAAACTACCAGTTTTCTGAGGTTGGGTTTCCTGGTTGGGACCCATTCAGTTAGTGTTGCTAAAATCTTTTTTTAAGATTTTAAGGAGCTGGGGCTCTAAGGGGGCTACAGAGCCCCTCTCTGCTTCTGAGTTGGGGGGGTTAGAGAGGGATTAGAAAGCAGTTGCTGGAGAGAAGCTGCAGATTTGGTGCCAACGTTCTTAGCCATCAGTGAAGCAGAGTAGTGGTTCCCAGTCTGGCTTGTGCACGAATTATCAGGAAGGCTTATCAGAGCAGATTGCTGAATCTCACTTCCAGAGATTCTGACTTGGATAGGTCTGAGGTGGGGCCCCAACATTTGCATTGTTATTGTTGTTTTTTTCAGATTTTATTTTGATTTTTTAAAAGATTTTATTTTAAAGTCATCTCTACACCCAACATGGGGCTTGAACTCATAACCCTATGATCAAGAGTCACACACTGTACCACTGAGCCAGCCAGGTGCCCCCAAATCTTTGTTTTTTTAAGTAAGCTCTACCCCCGGTTAGGGGCTTGAACTCACGACCCCAAGATCAAGAGCTGCATGCAGGACTGACTGAGCCAGACAGGTGCCCCAAACATTCGCATTTCTAGCAAGTTCCCAGGCGATACTGACGCTGTTGGTCAGGGACTACACTCTGAGAACCACTGATTCAGGATGAGAATAATCCAGCTGTTCAAGAGAAGCATGGCTTTTCCTGATATTGAGATCAAAGAGATATTTCTGCAGGTCTTCATTAGAGGCAAGGAAATTCTGTGATGTGATGAATACTTCAAACATGGTGCGAATATCTCTCAGTCCCTGGTGAACCTTATTTTCAAGTCACCCAAGGGGCTTGGGGTGATCTTTCCAACGGGAGAAAGATGAAGTGATTAAGCTTTTTGCTTACTACTCAAAGACAGTTTGTATATTTGAGAACTGAGGAATGAATGAAAAACCAGAACTCTCAAACTGTAAGTCTCTAGTTACAGAGGTTCCTTTAAAAAAAAAAAAGTCTTATGCCGGATGAATTTCTTTGTTATTAACTAACTGGGCTAGATCAATTGTGAGACGACACAATTTAACTTGTGGGCGTATTTGGATCTATATAATAGTGATTCCTGTTGTCATAGTTCTCTGTTCTCCCTCATAATTTCTTGCTTCAAAACTTTACCGGTATAGTTTCATTATTTCCAGGGGACACTGCTATTCAGAATGACCTCTGCAGAGACCAGGGAGAATAAAAACCCAACTATGCAAAGAGTAGAAATGCCAATCGACTCTTTTAAGTGGAATTTTTTGTTTAAAGCCAATTCTTGTCACGATTAAATTTAATGGCTCCCTAAAAGCGAACGTCCCGGTCACTGTACTTATCCACGCACGCGTGCCTGATAATGCGCGCTATGGTCTGTGTGGAGTTCCACAATTACACGAGATCGAGATGGTTTTGCATCAGATAAAATGTTTGGATTTCCTAAATATTGAGGTATCAATTATGAAGTAAACAACATTATCTCTTAATGCATCTCTATGTCCCTTGTCAGTAATTCCCCTTTTCCTAAAATTCTCTTGCATCACCCTAACCCTGTGTAAGCCCCATAGGGCTTAGTTTCAGCCTCCTGCAGATTAATCCCCGACACGATGCTTCAGATCAATGGAGACCATACATTTACCCTTTGGCCCCACAGTTCCATTCCTGTGCGTCTACCCAAGATAAATTAACAGCTGTGTCCACCACAAGGCTTGTACGCAAACACGCATGGAAGCATTATTCAGAAAAACCAACCAGAAACAACCTAAATGTCCATCACTTAGCAATGAATAAACAAAATGGGGCTTCTCCCCACAGTGGAATACTACTCAGCAAAAAACAAAAACAAACAAACAACCAAAAAAAACAATTTTTTAAATCCAGTTCGTTGGTTATCAAGTTTTTTTCTGAGACATAACTATTAGCATGTTGTGTTTATTTAGTTAGCACTGGGAATCCCTTTCACGATCTGTAATTTGTAGTGGGAATTGTTCTAAAGAAGAAGGGTGACTTGCAGTATTAGAAATTGCAGATTACGGGGAGCCTGGGTGGCTCAGTGGGTTGATCCTCTGCCTTCGGCTCGTGTCATGGTCTCGGGGTCCTGGGATCGAGCCCCGCATCGGGCTCTCTGCTCAGCGGGGAGCCTGCTTCCCCTCTCTCTCTGCCTGCCTCTCTGCCTGCTTGTGAGCTCTCTCTGTCAAATAAATAAATAAATAAAAATCTTAAAAAAAAAAAAGAAATTGTAGATTACCAGAGACACAAAGGATTAAAGGCATTTTCGTTGCTCCCCTCTCAGCTTCACTGTACGATTCGAGTAGCTTGAGGGAGCTGGTTTTCCTGCATATTAACATTGAACTTTACCGTGTCTAGACTGCTCGCTAATCCCGCGTGAGAACAAGCTATCGATACAGGTCACAGCATGAATGAGCCTCCAATGTACACAGTGCAAGACACCACATCCTCCCTTTGATGCCTTCATACGAAATTTCTAGAAAAGGCCAAACACTTGGGGCGCCTGGGTGGCTCAGTGGCCGCTGCCTTCGGCTCAGGTCATGTTCTGAGGGTCCTGGGATCGAGCCCCGAATCGGGCTCTCTGCTCAGCGGGGAGCCTGCTTCCCCCTCTCTCTCTGCTTGCCTCTCTGCCTACTTGTGATCTCTCTATCTGTCAAATAAATAAATAAAATCTTAAAAAAAAAAAGGCCAAACACTGGTCATGGAAGGCACGCCCGTGATCGCTGGGTTTGGAGGTTGGAATAATGGTGACTGCTGAGGAGCACAAGGGAAAATTGGGGAGTAATGGAAATGTTCTAAAATGATGTGGTGAGGATAGTCATGTGGTTGTTTAAATCTAGTAAACTCCAACTGTACACTTAAAATGGATGGAGTTTACTCTAGTCGTACAGTGAAAGCTGAGAGGGGAACAATGAAATGCGTGTGGTGGCAAATGTTAATTAGGCTTTTAAATTTTTATTTATTTATTTATTTATTTTAAAGATTTTATTTATTAATTTGACAGACAGAGATCACAAGCAGGCAGAGAGAGAGAGAGGAAGGGAAGCAGGCTCCCCGCTGAGCCGACAGCCCGATGCGGGGCTCGATCCCAGGACCCTGGGATCATGACCTGAGCCGAAGGCAGAGGCTTTTGCCCACTGAGCCACCCAGGCGCCCCTTTTATTTGCTTTATTAAAAAAATATTTTCCCCTCTTAATTAATTAATTAATTAATTTTTGTTGATGTCCAGGTGACACACAATGTTAGAGTAGTTTCAGGTGTACCTCCTAGTGACGGGACAAGCCTCTGCTTGCTGCGCTCAGTGCAAGCATAGCTGCCATCTGTCCCCGTACAACACGGTTCCAACACCATTGACCATATTCCCTGTGCCGTAACTTTCATCCCTGTGACTTGGTCATTCCGTTAGACTTACTGTGGTGATCATTTTACACTACATACAAATATTGAATCATTATTGTACACCTGAAAACACTATACCGCTTTATGTCAATGATACCTCAATATGAAACCTCTTCTCGGTCAGTATCCAAGTTACAAGGGCATGGAGGACACCCCTCCTACAACACCCATTGTTTCTAGGAAGAGTTTTAACAGTTCAGTCCTTTGTTTGTTCAATCCAGTCTGCCGGGTTATGGAATCTTGCCTCTTGAAATCAACTTCACAACTGGTAAAATCAATGTGGTCCTGCTTGCTGCTCTCCTTTGACCTATTCAATTATCCCCACTTACAGATGAAGAAGCTGTTGAACCCAGAGAGTGGGTCCCCGAGTCAGCGCTCTGAACCACTACCTCCATGAGACAAAGATGGCTCCCACCAAGCCCTTAGCTCTGACTGTTTCCAGCGTAGAATGCTGACTCCATCCATCCTCATTAAGATGGGTTTTCAAGGTGTCATCTCCCTTTTGTCAGACTTAGGGCAGAAGTGTCCTAAAGAAAGGCTGCCTGGGGCCCTAAGGGTTCTAAGTGTTCAGTGGTATAGACATAGTTCTTTCCTTTGGGGATGACTGCATGTCTTGAACCAGACCTTCCTGTAGTGACCTGGTCTCCAGTGGTCAGTGTGGCTTGCCCATCCACATCCGTTTTCAATGGAAAGGTTCCTCTCAGGACACCCACATTGGTCCTTCTCTGCCATTTGGCCTCATGGGGGACTATCCCAGGCCAGTAGATGTTATGTATCCCTTTGGATCTCGGCAGGCTGTGTTAAGAAGAGGGGGTCAGGATCTTGTACCCTTTGCCTGGATGTAAATAGGTGCCTGGATAGGACACAGACATGCATCTAGGGAGGCTGGGCTGGGACGGATCCAGATAACAGCCATCACATTGTACCCCAGCTTATGGCTTCCTACTTCACACACAGATTTTGTGCCTGATCAGCTCTGTCGTGCTTTGTGATTTCCTCCCCTCAGGAGGATTTTTAAATTTAAATTTAAATTTTTTAAAAGATTTTATTTATTTGAGAAAGAGAGAGAACGAAAGGGAGAGAGGGAGACCTCAAGTGGGATGAAGGGCAGAGGGAGAAGCAGACTCCCCGCTGAGCAGCGAGTCCGATGCAGGTCTCGATCCTGGGACTTTGGGATCATGACCTGAGCAACTGAGACACCCAGGTGCCCCAGGAGGATTTAAAGAACTTTTTTAACACTTTTTTTATTTTTAAATATTTATTTATTTATTTGACACAGAGAGAGAGAGAATGAGCATGAGTTGGGGGGCAGAGGGAGAGGGAGAAAGAGGGAATCTCAAGTAGACTCCTCATTGAGCACAGAGCCAGACACGGACCTCGTGCTCATGACCCTGAGATCATGACCTTAACTGAAATCAAGAATCAGACACTTCACCGAAGACCGAGCTACCCAGGCGCCCACCCTCCCACTCCGTAGGATTTATCTCCTCACCACTGTTCCCCCAAGTTACCAGGCTGCTGAGTATGTCTGAAACCCAGCAGGGGTCACAACTTTGGCTCAAACTAGAACCCACGGCACAAGTGAGGTAGAAAGTAAATTCTATCATGGTACAGAGGGGAGAGAGATCACATCCAGTTGGGGAGACTCTGAAGGATTTCAGCAGGTAGAGAGAGGGAACAGGAAAGAAGTCTTGCAGAAACACAAACAGCGAAGACACAGGGGTGGGAGGGCTTGGGGGCACGTTCGGGGAATAAAGAGTACATTTTGGCGGAAGTGTGGCAGCGAATAGGGAAGCAAGGCTTCCGGAATAAGCCTAGCAAGGCAGGTTGAGGTTCACCTGCAGAAAATATCTGAAGGCCGTGGGCGGAGACTGCACTTAATTCAGGAGGCGATAAGAAGTTATCTCAGGCCCTTCTCCATGATCTCAGACCAGAAACCCCAGGACATTCTCATAGATTTCGGCTGGCACTGTGGAAGTACAGCATCCACTATGCTGGTGGCTAGGCTGTGCAGTTGGGCAAATTCAAGTGTGTATCTGGATTATCTTGGCTTCTTTCAAAACATACAAGGTGTACCTTGTCCCGCATGAGAAGCACTGACCCATGCCCATGTGGTGTACCCTGGCAGACGGCTTGTGCCCCTGGAATCATTTCTGGGCATCGCCTTGACCTGCCTGTACCTCGTCTTATCTTTTACCACGTTGTCTCCTTACTTGGTCTTAAATTAGAGTCTTGTTTTGCTTTTCCAGTTGCCCTTTCTCTGGGTCCACTCGGGACATGCAGGGCTAGTGGGAGTAACAGTGAGGAGCTGGAAATGAAGAGGAGCTTCAAAGGGGGGTTCCTAAGGCCACCCCCATATAAAAAGGGCTGTTTGCTGGAGTTGATGGTAGAAGAGAGAACCTATATAATAGCAGTGAAAAGTGTTCTGGCTAAAATAAAAATCGTCCCTGGGTTCAAATATATAGAGCAGATGGGTGCCTGGGTGGCTCAGTGGGTTAAGCCTCTGCCTTCAGCTTGGGTCATGATCTCAGGGTCCTGGGATCAAGCCCTGAATCGGGCTCTGCTCAGCAGGGAGCCTGCCTCCCCTTCTCCCTGTGCCTGCCTCTCTGCCTACTTGTGATCTCTCTGTCAAATAAATAAATAAAATCTTTAAAAAATGTATAGAGCAGGGACGCCTGGGTGGCTCAGTTGGCTAAGCGGCTGCCTTCGGCTCAGGTCATGATCCCAGCGTCCTGGGATCGAGTCCCACATCGGGCTCCTTGCTCGGCAGGGAGCCTGCTTCTCCCTCTGCCTCTGCCTGCCACTTTGTCTGCCTGTGCTCACTCCCGCTCTCTCTCTCTCTCTGACAAATAAATAAATAAAAATCTTTAATAAAAAAAAAATGTATAGAGCAGAATATGCATTTCCTTTGCCTTTTTATTTGATCACAACCAGCCTTATGTTAGGTGGCTTGATCTGAAGTGGAACCATAGCCACCATGCACTTGAGCACTGTGCCTACTGTATGCTGGGTGCTATAAAATATTCCTACTGTATACCTACAGTATACTGGGTGCTACTGTACACTATATGTCTACTGTATGCTGGGTGCTATAAAATATGCCTACTGTATACCTACTCTATACTGGGTGCTACTGTATGCTATATGCCTACTATATGCTGGGTGCTATAAAATATGTTATCTAGGGGCACCTGGGTGGCTCAGTGGGTTAAAGCCTCTGCCTTCGGCTCAGGTCATGATCCCAGGGTCATGGGATTGAGCCCCGAATTGGGCTGTCTGCTCAGCGGGGAGCCTGCTTCCTTCTCTCTCTGCCTACCTGTGATCTCTCTCTGTGTGTCAAATAAATAAATAAAATCTTTAAAAAATAAAATAAAATATGTTATCTAATTTAATCCAGAGCCAGCTCGGAGAGGTAGAGGATATGCTTTTGCATTTCTGTGGTGAAGAAACTAAGGCTCATAAGGTCAAGAAATTTGCTTAAGGTCACGCACAGTGGTAAGTGGAAGAGCCAGAATTCAAATCCAGAGCCTCTTAGTATAAAGGTCTGTTTTCTTTTTTCTTTTTTTTTTTAAAGATTTATTTATTTATTTGACAGACAGAGATCACAAGCAGGCAGAGAGGTAGGCAGAGAGAGAGGGGGAAGCAAGCTCCCCGCCGAGCAGAGAGCCCGATGTGGGGCTTGATCCCAGGACCCTGAGACCATGACCTGAGCCGAAGGCAGAGGCTTAACCCTCTGAACCACCCAGGTGCCCCTGTTTTCTTTTTATTCATCTACAAGGCCAGACAGAAAAGCAAGAAGCATAACTATCAGCTGGAAACAAGACAAAATCAGAAGCAAGAAGTGCAGGCTGGTCACAGCTGGGTCTGGGCTAGAGCTTCCCTTTTCTGGGCAGGCACCTGATACACAGTACAGGGACAGGTGGGGCTATATAAAAGGTCTAGGATCCTACTTTTTGAGTAGTGACCTGAATGGTCTTCAACTGAGATTCCTTGGCACCATCTTGGGACCCTGCCCTTCCCCCACTCCATCCCTTGTGAGCAGCTTTGACGAGCTGGATCTGGCCTGCTTTCTCTGATCTGGGCTCATATTTGGGGGAACAAGTGGATAATAAAGCTAAACAGCTAGAGCTTCTTAACTGATTCTAGGAGAAAGGAGAGTGTGCATGTCAGGGAATATGGAATACATAAAAGGGGGATGGTGATCCAGAGCTAGTTTAGGGAATCTTCCAGAACCTCACAGTAACATTTCAAACCTATGATTCACCCATCTCTACCTACCCCCATGCCAAGAAACAAAACAACTCCCTATGGAGGGAGGAGAATGAAGGATACTGGGGCGCCTGGGTGGCTCAGTGGGTTAAGGCCTCTGCCTTCAGCTCGGGTCATGATCTCAGGGTCCTGGGATTGAGCCCCGCATCGGGCTCTCTGCACAGCGGGGAGCCTGCTTCCCTCTCTCTCTCTCTGCCTGCCTCTCTGCCTACTTGTGATCTCTCTCTCTGTGTCACATAAATAAGTAAAATCTTAAAAAAAAAGAATGAAGGATACTTTGTAAATTATCAAGGGAAGGATTTGGACAGGCTTACCTCAATAAGCAAGAAAAGTCTCAAATACACAACCTAGCCTTACACTTAAAGCAGCTAGAAAAAAAACAGCAAATAGAGCCTAAAGGCAGCAGAAGAAGGAAATAATAAAGATTGGATCTGAAGTAAGTGATATAGAAACAAACAAAAAAAAACAGTAGAAGGGATTAATGAAACTAAAAATAGTTTCTTCAAAAGAATTTAACAAAATTGATAGACCCATGGCAAGACTTCTCAAAAAGAAAAGAGAAAGGACCCAAATAGATAAAATCACAAATGAAAGAGGAGAGATCACAACCAACAGCACAGGAATACAATTATAAGAGAGTACTATGAGAAATTATATGCCAACAAACTGAGCTACTTGGAAGAAATGGACAAATTCCTAGAAACCTACAAACTACCAATACTGAAACATGAAGAAATAGAAAATTTGAATAGACCCATAACCAGCAAAGAAATTGAATCAGTAATCAAAAATCTCCCAAAAAACAAAAGTCCTGGGCCAGATGGATTCCCTGGGGAATTCTTCCAGACATTTAAAGAAGAGTTAGTACCTATTCTTCTCAAACTGTTTCAAAAAATAGAAATGGAAGGAAAACTTCCAAACCCATTCTACCAAGCCAGCATTACCTTGATTTCAAAACTAGACAAAGACCCCGCTAAAAAGGAGAATTATATGTCAATATCCCTGATGAACATGGATTCTCAATAAAATACTAGTGAGGGCACCTGGGTGGCTCAGATGGTTAAGCGGCTGTCTTCGGCTCAGGTCATGATCCCAGAGTCCTGGGATCAAGTCTCACATAGGGCTCCCAGCTCCCTGGGGAGTCTGCTTCGCCCTCTGATCTTCTCCCCTCTCATGCTCTCTCTCACTCTCTCTCTCTCAAATGGATAAATAAACTCTTAAAAAATAAAATAAAATACTAGCGAATCAAATTCAACAGTACATTGAAAGAATTATTCATCACGACCAAGTGGGATTTATTCCTGGGCTGCAGGGGTGGTTCAATATTTGCAAACCAATCAGCATGATACACCACATTAATAAAAGCAAGCATGAGAACCATATCATCATGTCAATAGATGCAGCAAACGCATTTGACAAAATGCAGTATCCTTTCTTGACAAAAACCCTCACCAAAGTAGGATAGATGGAACATACCTCAGCATCATAAAGGCCATATATGAAAGACCCACAGCTAATACCATCCTCAATGGGGGAAAACCTGATAGCTTTTCCTCTGTGGCCAGGCACAAGACAGGGATGCCCACTTTCACCTTTACTACTTAACATAGTACTGGAAGTCTTAGCCTCAGCAATCAGACAATGAGAAGAAAGAAAGAGAGAGAGAGAAAGAGAGGAAGAAAGGAAGAAACAAAGAAAGAAAGAAAGAAAGAAGAGAAAGAAAGGAAGGAAGATGGGCACATGGGTGGCTTAGTCGTTAGGTATCTGACTTCAGCTCAGGTCATGATCCCAGGGTCCTGGGATGGAGTCCTGCATCAGGCTCCCTGTTCGTCAGGGAGACTGCTTCTCTCTCTCCACCTGCCTGCTGCTCCCCCTGCTTGTGTTCTCTCCCTCTGTCTCTCAAATAAATAAAATCTAAAAAAAAGAAAAGAAAAGAAAATTGCATGTTTTAGTTCCAAGGAAGGAAGAAAATGCATCCAAATTGGCAAGGAAGAATTCAAACTTTCACTATTTGCAGACAACATGACACTCTGCAGAAAACCTGAAAGACTCCACCAAAAAATTGGTAGAACAGATACATGAGTTCAGCAAAGTTGCAGGATATAAAATTCAATGTGCAGAAATCTGTTGCCTTTCTATATACCAATAACGAAGTGGCAGAAAAAGAAATCAAGGAATCCTATTTGCATTTGCAACCAATAAGATACCTAGGAGTAAACCTAACTAAAGAGATAGAAGATCTATTCTTTGAAAACTATGTTTCTTATGAAAGAAATTGAAGAGAACATAAAGAACTTGAAAAGCCATCATGCCCTTGGACTAGAAAAACAAACGTTGTTAAATGTCTAAACTACCCAAAACAATCTACATATTTAATCCAATCCCTATCAAAATGCCCCAGCATTTTTCACAGAGCTAGAACAAACAAGCCTAAAAATTTGTATGGAACTGCAAAAGACCCCAAAGAGCCAAAGCAATCCTGAAAAAAGGGAAGTAAAGCTGGAGGCATCACGATTCCAGACTTCAAGCTCTATTACAAAGCTGTCATCATCAAGACAGTATGGTACCGGCACAAAACAGACACATAGATCAATGGAACAGAATAGAAAACCCAGAAATGGACCCTCAACTCTATGGTCATCTAATCTTCAACAAAGCAGGAAAGAATATCCAGTGGAAAAAAGATAGTATCAACAAATGATGTTGGGAAGACAGGACAGCAACATGCAAAAGAATGAACTCAGACTGCTTTCTAACACCATACACAAAAATAGATTCCAAATGGATGAAAGGCCTAAATGTGAGATAGGAAACCATAGAAAACCTAGACAACAGAGGCAGAAACCTCTTGGATCTTGGCCATAGCAACTTCTTTCTAGACAGGTTGCTGGAGGCAAGGGAAACAGAAGCAAAAATGAACTATTGGGACTTAGTCAAGATAAAAAGCTTCTGCACAGGGAAGGAAACAATCAAAAAAACTAAAAGGCAGCTACGGAATGGGAGAAGATATTTGCAAATGACATTTCTGATAAAGGGTTAGTATCCAGAATCTATGAAAACTTATCAACTCAATGCCCTCCAAAACAAATAATCCTGGCAAGAAATGGGCAGAAGACATGAACAGACATTTCTCCAAAGAAGACATACAGATGCCAACAGACACATGAAAAGATGCTCCACATCACTCATCATCAGGGAAATGCAAATCAAAACCACGATGAGCTACTACCTCACAACGGTCAGAATGGCTAAAATTAACAACACAAGAAACAACAGGTGTTGGTGAGGATGCGGAGAAAGGGGAGCCCTCTCCTACTGTTGGTGGGAATGTAAACTGGTGCAGCCTTTCTGGAGAACAGGATGGAGGTGCCTCAGAAAGTTAAATGGAACTATCCTATGATCCAGCCATTTCACCCCTAGGGATTTACCTGAAGGATACAAGCATAGTGATTTGAAGGGGCACATGCACCCTGATGTTTATAGCCGAATTATCAATAATCCCTTAATTTTGGAGAAAGCCCTGATGTCAGATGAAAGGATAAAGAAGAGGTGGTCTATATATACAATGGAATACTATGCAGCCATCACAAGAAATGAAATCTTGTCATTTGTAACAATGTGTATGGAACTAGAGGGTATTATGCTGAGCAAAATAAGTCACTCAGAGAAAGAAAAATACCGTATGATCTCACTCATATGTGGAATTTAAGAAAGAAAACAGATGAACATAGGGGAAGGGTGAAAGGAAAAAAAGAGAGAGGGAAACAAATCATAAGAGATTCTTTAAAAAAAAAGATTTTATTTATTTATTTGACAGACAGAGATCACAAGTAGGCAAAGAGGCAGGCAGAGAGAGAAGAAGCAGGCTCCCCGCTGAGCAGAGAGCCCAATGCGGGGCTCGATCCCAGGACCCTGAGATCATGACCCAAGCCGAAGGCAGAGGCTTTAACCCACTGAACCAACCAGGCGCCCCTCATAAGAGATTCTTAAGGATGGAGAATTAATTGAGGGAGGCGGGTGGGGGATGGGCTAGATGGGGGATGGGGATCAAGGAGGGCACTTGTTGTGATGAGCACGGGATCTTGTATGTAAGTGGTGAATCACTAAATTCCATTCCAGAAACCAATATCGTATTCTGTGTTCACTAACTAAAATTTAATTTAAAAAAAAAAAGAGAGAGAGGGAGAGAAGGATTCAGGCCCATGTTTAGACAAGGTGGGGTTGAGCTCATCTAAATTAAAGGCAAAAGCAGAACCACAACGGTAAGAAAAGAGGCTTGAAGCCAAGCCCAGAATGCTGACCGGGAGCTTCTTAAATACGTCTTGGCCTCAAAGGCGGTACTGCTCTTATGAGCTGGGGCTTGGGACTGAATGCACAGGTGGGGCTCCTACAGTCCCAGCAATATTCTAGGAAGGGGACACTCACTCTCACAGGCCATGGGAAGTGCTCGAGAGTCTGGTGCAAGAAATGGTCTTCTGTGGGTGGGTCGTGCTTATCCCCAGAGCAGCCCTCTCTCAGAAGAGGGACTCCCAGGCTCAAGGGGCCATGACCTTGGTGCCTTTACTATGGAGTGTTATCTGTGGTTGCGGGGGGCGGGGGTTGGAAGCAGAAGTCTAGAGGACATGAATGATAGAACATCACATACCGTGAGAAAAAAAAAATGTCAATCCTAGGAAAACAAACATGTAGATGAGCAGAGCAAATAGTTGCGAGTGATAAAGAGAGTTTGAAACTCTGGAGAAGCACATAAATAATAACAAGTGGACCATGGACTCTTGACAAGCAAAACAAATTGCTTGGCATTGTGCATTGGTAATTATGCTTCAATTCACATTTTCTTTCCTTTGTTAGTTATGAGATGTTATTCCTTCAGATTTCACATGATCTGCTTTCTTTCCCGAAGAATGCTGTGGTAAATGGCTCTCTGTACCACCTTGGGTGTGTAAAAGCAAGGGGGCCCGGCCTTTCTCCCTCCCTGGGGGAGAGCCCACAGCCCCCCAGCAGCAGCAACAGGAGGCAGTTAGGAAGGGCTGGGCTTCGGCTGGGGGGATGGTGTGTCACTTCTAAACTGCCCTTTCCTGAACCAAAGCCCACTTCACCCAGGAGGTGGCTTCCCATCACGCTTTGTCAGGCAAACCCAAGTGTTCATTCTTCCTTCCCGGTAAACAGATTCAAGTTGGCCCAGGCTGCTTCTGGAAGCGTTCTGTGTTCTAGGCCACTTAGCAGGATGGCTGTATGGACTTGGATGTCAGTCCCGGTCTCGCGGCCCTTAGCCCACTCGGGGTCCATGGTGGGCATGAGGTTGGGGAGCAAACACCCTCAGACAAACCCAGGATCGGTTAACAGAGGCAGGGTAAGAAAAAGGCTGCCCGAGCAAGCTTCCCCTGCACCTCCAAGATCCCTTGTCTTCCAGAATATTCGACAAGCCTGCCTTAGTCATGTCTGTACAGGGGTAACGCAATGAGCTGTTTTGTAGATCTCTCTCATACACAACACCTCTTTGAGCCCACATCAGTATGCAAAGTTACTTACATAATCTCTGAGATGATCTCTTAGAAGACTTTGAAAAGATTATATGATACCGACAATGCAGAGTATGGAAGGGGGATACAAGGCGGTGAGCTCCCTGCAAACCAAAGCAGTGATGTTCGGGTCTTCACTGGGCTAGAGTGAAGGATTTAGGTTAACGTTTTACTCTTTCCGCTCAATCTATCTGAGCAAGTGGACACTACCTCTCTTGGCTTCTAACATGAAGAAGCCGGGACTAATTTTCGAATCTTTGGCAGTGACCCTCAGAGGAGTATAAAGATGAAGGACAGGGGGTATTGAGTTTTGGGAGGATAAGAACAGAAGCCAGAAAATAAGGATTCTGGCTTCTCCTGACAGATCCTCTTTCCCCAAGGATCAATGCACTGTCTACACGATCTCCCGCATTCTGTTTTCTTCTCTCTGTCCTGCTCAGTCCAGACTTCGGGGTCCTCAGACCCCTCCTCCCCATGGGCTAGACCACAACTCCTTCTACAGGAGTTGGGGAAGCAGAGACGCCAGCAGTTTTCTGTTTTCCTAGAGCCGGACCTCTTTTCCTTCCAAGGAGTCTGATATGAGGGAGACAGCTAAAGACCCATCCTCTCCTTGTCAGGGTATTAGTCCAGGAAAAATGGTGGAACAGCAGAGACAAATCTGCAGTCTTGTCCACAGTAACACCCCCTTCATACGTGTTCCTCCACCAAGAGGGAGGCTCAGCGTGAAGCCCCACACAGGGAGCTCTGATATCAGCCCTCCAGAGTAGGGTAGACACGGCAGAAAACACATTTCGGCTTTGGACCAGAGGGTATGGAGGTCCCCTTTGTGGGACACAGCCACTGTGTTCTTGTCTGTACAGATGCAGGTGCCAGGGATTACTCATAGCGCTTCTATCATCGTGAGCTTTAACTGTGTGGAAGGGATAAGTGTGGGTGGTGATTTGTGGTAGAAAAATTTGTATCAGTAGTGATCCTTGCCTTGAGGCTGGTTTGCCAGAAGCTGGTCCTGTTTAGGGGCCTCTGGAAGTTTCTATCATGCCAATAGACCCACTGGCTCTATACCGCCCTTCCTTGCTCCTTTTACCAACACTTCTGGGTTTTTGCCTTATGGACCTAGGGGCCTGGAGCACCTCCTGCCCTTTCCATTTTCCCACTTTATCATTTTTGGAGGGAACCTGTGTGTTGGTTCATCAGGAAAATGGATCAGTTTGCAGATGATTCCTTCTAGGGCTTTAAAAAGGGCACCCAAGGGAGGATAGAAGCCAGGGACACTTGGGTATTTACCCCAGGACGGAATCAGTGGTGGTAGAATTGAAGTTCAACAGGTCACAGAAGTGGGATTGGTCTGTGGCTCACGGTCTTTGCAAAGCCCACCTCCACTGAGCCAGCAGAGGCTACAATGACTCTCCGAGGCTAGCCACGGTTTGGGGTAGCTGTGCCGCCCGTCCCCCGCCTTGCTTCCCTCTCCTCTCACCCCAACCCATTTTGTCAGAGACTCTCTAAAACTAAAACTGGCCAAAAGTGAGAGATCTCGAGCTCAGAAGGAACAGATTCCGTGGTTGCTGGGGGAAAACCCAGACCAACCCCCACTCCCCTCTCCCGTATCACTCCCTAATGCTTCCCAACCCTTTCTGACTGGTGGCTCCCACTGAGGGGCTAGTCCTACTCAGAAGGATGTGTGGCCCAGGGGCCAAGGGCAAGACATCCCTTCCCTAACCCCATCCCACACCCATTCCTCCCTTCCTCCATGGGATCTGGCTCAGGCACTAGCCTCTGGGGACCCTCCTGCCTTCAGGTTTGCTGCGTGACCCCCATCTCTAAGAGTCACCCCGCCTCTTCTTCTCAGGGTGCACAGCCTTTCAGGCCCGCCCCATTGCTTGGCAGTACAGCTGGTGGTCTGGTCACGTCACCCAGAGCAGGATCTCCTGCAGGTGGGTGGGGCCTTGGTGCTTTAAAGAGGGCCTTCTCTGTCGGGCTTCTTCGGGAACATTCTCTATCCCAGAACTGCCCTGAGCTGAGAGGATCTGAGGAGCGCCCTGAGCGAGCCAGAGTGGGAGCAGGTAGAGCCTGAGACCATCAGGAGAAGGAGACACTTGGCAACATGTAATGCAAACATCTGTGTTTGCTTTACCTCAGGCCTGACAGAAAGGACAGGTGAGCAGGCAAAGAATGACAACAATAAAGTTTAAGATGGCTTTGAAATTAAAAAGAGAGAGAGAGAGACAGAGAGAGAGAGAGAGAGAGAGGAACAGTTTTGGGGGGGGGGAGAGGGACCCTGTCCAGAATCCAGTAGTCCCGAAAGGGGGACTCTATCTGTTGGTCGCCGACATGAGAGTGCGTACCTAAGCCCTCCATGGCAGGACTTGGCATAAGGGTCCTTAGTCACTAGACCTCATTAGAACAAGGCAGGCAGCTACTGAGTGGAATTGGCGCGCTCCAGTAGGCCTACCATTCTGATGAACACCTAGAAAGCAGAAATGCCTTCCCCAGCCTGGAAAGGGCCCCCTCAGGGGCAGATGCCCTATAGCTCTTTCTTGAGAATGTTCCCTTAAATTATAGGCTGTGCTTGCTGCCCCCAATTGGACAAGTTACAGGGATCCTTGAGGGATTAGAATTACAGAGGACCACAAGGCTGTCCCAATGCTTCAATCTACCCAATTCGAGTACAAAAGAAGCCCTTTAAGCAAAGGTACCGATAAGGGCTTCTAGGGCCCAAATTGCAGGACCCCCAGCAGACTCACCGGTCCTGGAAACGTAGAAATAGTGGCTTTGGCGTCTAGCACATCTCAGTAAAAACCATCTCGGAAGGATGGACCATCTTAGAATTGGCCATACAAAGAGCCCGAGGGGTGCACTGCCAAACCAAAATAGTTAACAAGATAACAAAATTTCACACGAAGTGCTCTGAACTCTCATGGACCTTTTCTCCTGGGTGACCCCCCCGCCCCCGCCCCACCTCCCGGCTCTGCCTAGAGATTCCTCTCACTTTTGCCTCCTGCTGGGTGAGAAGACCCACTCGTTAGAAGGCTGATGTTCAGGCAGAGGAAAAGAGAAAGTGCCTGGTCCTAGATACACACACACACACACACACACACACACGCACACACACACACACACACGAGTGGAGCGTACCTGCAGGATTTTTGAACAATGCCCTGCACTCATTCTGATGTGGGGCAGGAACTGGGCGGGGGTGGGGGTGGGCGGAATCAAAAGAATCAGGGTGGTTTCTCTTACTTACAAGGGGACTGATTGGACATAGTGAGTACAGCTGGGGCTTCTGGCAGTTTCCGACATGACAGATGTAAAAGGTTTGGTCAAATGTCATTTTCTAGGACTGCCTTACTGAGCTCAACTCTGTTTTCCCACAAATCACCCCCAACATTTGGTTCACCTTGCCAGGACCCTTGGAAGTAGACTTGTGTGTCCGTGGCACTGGTTTTCCATGCCTGGCTAAGTATGTAAGTCCACCTGCCATCAGGAGGGACCCTGGACTAAGAGACACAGCTGGTCAACCCAGGGCACAGGCGTCAGCCTGCAGGAGAATTAATTTGGAGTTATTTTTGAGAATCTGATGGGAATGGGGGAGGAAGGTTAAAGCACCCCCAGTCCCTCAAGCTACTTCTTGACCCAAACACTTTGGGAGGATAAGACAAAACAACAGTGTGTGTGAAGTATCAATCCCAGTGCCTGGCAGGTGGCCAGTAGAATTCTAACAAAATGCCATTATACAATGTGGTCCACAGAGCCTAGACCTACGCCACCACGATCAGCAGATTGGACTAGATTTACAGCGATTCTTAGTTCTCACTATGCCCCAGAGTCATCTGGGGAGCTTTTAACAGATACCTGTGCCTGAGCCCCAGTCCCAAAGACTCTGAATCAGTGGTTTGGTGTGGGTCCCTAGCATCAGTATTTAAAAAAAAAATCTCATAGTGATTCCCAAAGTGCAGCAAGAGTCGAGACCAATGTTAGGGCTTGGAGATACAGGTAAGGCCGCATCTGGGGGTCAGATTATCCTAGCTGAAGAAGAAAGCAGTCCTGAAGGCCCTGGGGATGAGTCAGAACCTTCAGAAGTAGGAGTGGGGGGATGGTAAGTGACCACACGGAACAAACCACAGGGTGCTCCCTTTTCCTTGATTTCGATTGTGAGATACATCATTGTGTCAATAACACGATAACCACAGTGGTTTTTGTTTTTTTTTTCCCATGCTCTTCCCAGTGGAAATGCCATCTCATAAGATGCTCTGGGAACACACTGGTTAAATGAATGAATAATTCAATCTTCAGGAAATTAGAAGCAGCACAAACAGCCTTTTTAAAAATTTCTACTTTGAGCTCAAGATGTTGCTTGGCAAATGCATTTGAGAATATCTCTATCTTGTTTATTTCTGGGTCCACAGGATCTATTCTGGTGACTTATATAGAGTAGGTTCTCAGTAATTATTTGTTGAACGAATGAATGAATGAACGAATGAAATGAAATTAACATGGCTCCCTCCCCACACTGATCAATGGACCTGAGCTTACCTGCTAAGACATATTCTAGTTTAGAAATGCATACATGCGAGGCCTGTCTCTTGTCTTTCTATTAGAGAGTTAATGAGCTAATGTTACTTTAAAACAAGTTATTGTAACAAAGAATTCTCATGTGTGCTGCCACCCTCAGAAGACTTGAGTGAAGAGGAGGTAGGATTATGACTTTGAGCTGGTCTATGGATAGTTCTGGTACTTCCTTCTTGAATATGTGCCACAAGATCTGTGCAAACTTGCATATTGATTATTGAAAAAATACTTGGGTCAGTGTATAGAAAATACTAAGGAATGAACGATGAAAGCTTGTAAAATTATTGTGTTAGCTAGGTTGGAGGATATGAAATCAACAGGCAAGATTCCATCGTAGTAGGAACACACTTGTGGAATGGAATTTAAAAATATAATACCCATTTTTAATCATCCCAAAGAAAAGGTAATACTTAGGTAGAAATCTAACAAAATGTGCACAGGATCTCTGTGCTGATAATTATAAAATGCTGATATAAGACATCAAAGATTTAAATAGACATATCTTGTTCACAGATTGGAAGACTCAATATATTAAAAATGTAAATCCTCCCCCAGTTGGGCTATAGGCTTAATGCATTTCCTTCCTTTTAAGTAGATTCCACACCCAGTGTGGAGCCCAATGTGGGACTTGGACTCACGACCCTGAGATCAAGACCTGAACTGAGATTAAGAGTCAGATGCTTAACTGACTGAGCCACCCAGGTACCCTACTTAATGCATTTCTTATCAAAGTCCTAGCAAGATGTTTTGTAGATATAGACAAGATTATTTAAAAAATATAGATGGAGGGACGCCTGGGTGGCTCAGTTGGTTAAGCGGCTGCCTTCAGCTCAGGTCATGATCCCAGCGTCCTGGGATAGAGTCCCACATCGGGCTCCTTGCTCAGCAGGGAGCCTGCTTCTCCCTCTGCCTCTGCCTGCCATTCTGTCTGCCTGTGTTCACTCCTGCTCTCTCTGACAAATAAATAAATAAAATCTTTAAAAAAATATAGATGGAAAGGCAAAGAAACTAGAATAGCGACATTAATTCTGAAAAAGTCTAAAGTGTAAGGAATCATTCCACCTAATGTTAAGACTTACTATATCACTACGGTAACCAAGACAGTATGGTACTGGCAAAAAAATAGACACTTAGATTACTGGAACAAAATAAGGATCCTAGAGTATGAACTCCAATATGACCAATTGATTTTTTTTTACAAAGATACAAAAGCAATCCAATGGGGAAAAGATAGCCTTTTCAACAAGTGGTGCTAGGATCATTGCAAGTCTGTCCACAAAACCAAAATGGACCTCAGTGTAAACCCCCAGATTAATTCAAAATGGATAATAGATTTAGATAAAAACATAAGATCCTTTAAACGTTTTTAGAAGAAGCCGTAGGAGAAAAGTCTTTGGGATCTAGGGCTAAAAGGCAAAGCATCCTTAGGCACGATGATAAAAGTATGATCCAGAAAAGGAAAAACTTAAGAAGTTGGACTTCTTCACAATTAAACCTTTTTTTCTGGAAAGATGCTGTCAAGAGGATGAAAAGACCAGAAAAAGACTGGGAGAAAATATTAACAAACTGGATTCGTTTCCCAAGATTGCCATAACAAATCACCACAACCTTGGTGGTTTAAGAGAGCAGAAATGTATTGTGTCACAGTTCTAGAGGCCAAAAGTCCAAGACAGAGGGGTCAGCAATTTTCTCTCAAGGCTGTGCATGAAGGATCCTTCCTTGCTTCTTCCTGGCTTCTGGTGTTTGCTGGCACTCCTTGGCACTCCTTGACTGTAAACATGGCACTCCAATCCCAGTTTCCTTTGTCCCATGGCTTTCCCCTTATGTATCTGTGCCCAAATTTCCCTCTATTATAAGGACACCAGTTTATTGGATTAGGGCCTATCCTAATCCAGTAGGACCTCATTTTAACTTGATTATGGCTGCAAAGACCCTACTTGCAAATAAGGTCAGATTTATAGGTATCGGGGTTTGACTTAAACATACCTGCTTGGGGAATCCAATTAAGTCCATGGCATAAACCATATATTCAACAAAAGCCTTATGATCATGATATATAAAGAACTTTCAAAACTCAACAGTAAAAATCCAATGCATCCAGTTATAAAATGAGCAAAAGCCATCGACAGATATGTCACCAAAGAAGAGACATGTCTGGCAAATAAACACAGGAAAAATGTTGAACACTATTACCCACCTGGGAAATGCAGATTAAAACCAAAAGCCGTGCTCACTACATACCTATTAGAATAGCTAAATAAAAAATAGTCATAATACTAAATGCTGGTGAGGATGTGGAGAAATTGGACCATTCATGCACTGCTGGTGGGATGGTAAAATGGTACAGACACTGTAGAGAACTGTTTTTCAGTTTCCTATAAATTTAAATACACCCTTAAACCATATGATCCAGCAATCACACTTCTGGGCATAAATAAATGGAAACTTCTGTCTACACCCCCAGAAAAGTGTGCACTATTATTCATAGCAGCTTTACTTGTAATAGCCAAATATTGGAAATGTTCAAACATTCTTCAGTGGGTGAGGGTTGCACAAATTCTAGTATATCCATATAGTGGAATACAGCAATGAAAAGAAATGACCTATTATTGATACACACAACTTGGATGGACCTCAATGGCATTATGTTTAGTGAAAAAAAAATCAATCTCAAAAGGGTACATACCGATTCCATTTACATAACATTTCGAAACGACAAAACTTTAGAGATGGAGAACAGACTAGTGGTTGCCAAGGGACAGGGATGGGGGTGAGATGCAAATCCACAGAAGTTATTTTAAAGTAATGGAAACAGTTATGCATCTTTGTAGGAACGGTTGTAGGAATCCATACCTGGGGTAATATGCACCCATAAGTGAATGCAAGTTTAAAAATTATGAAAACTGAGGCTCCAGGATGGCTCAGTCTGTTAAGCCTCCGACTCTTGATTTCAGCTCAGCTCAAGATCTCTGGGTCGTGAGATCGAGCCCCGTGTCCAACTCCATGCCGGACTTGGAGCCTGCTTAAGATTCTCTCTCTCCCTCCACCCCTGCCCCTCCCCTGCCCCCGCTTGCGTGCATGTGCTAAAAGAAAAAGAAAAACTGTGAAAAGTGAATAAAATCTTTAATCTAGTTAACAGTATTACACCAATGTCAATTTTCTGATTTTGATATTATACTACAGCTAGAGAAGATGTCACTGTTGGGGGAAGCTGGGGGCATGGCAGGCAGATCTTTTTGCAACTTCCTATGAGTACATAATTATTTCAAAGTACAAGTTGTTCTCTTTTTTTGAGGTCTGCATGCTAGGTGTGTGGATTCTATTAAGGTATTGTAATCATCTTTAGCAGGATGATCAGAGGTATTATAAGCTCTATGTAGTAATAATAAAGATTTACTGAGCACTTAGTATGGGAGAGCCACTGTGCTAAGCTTTTTACACTCATCCCATTTGATCTATGCCAAAGCTGGGAGAAGTAGGTAGTGTTACATCACCAGCCTTTTCTAAATCGGGAAACTGGAAATCAGAGAGGTTCAGTAACTTGCCCCAGATCACAGAGCTATAACTGGCAGAACTAAGTCTTGGATCTAGGGCTATCCAACTCCAAAGCTGGTGATCAAAAACGCAATGCCATCATGACTCTTATACTTGGGCAGGTGGGAGGCCAAAACGAGGCCACATGTGTCCAGTGCTTGGCTCTGTGTCTGGAACATAGCCGACATCCGGTGACCAGCACGCTTTTCCTCTCCTCATCTCCATCGCTATTATTTGCGGACTGTGGTCTTACCCTTAGCATTGAGGGGCGTCTCTCTGGTCCTTACACTCAGGACAGTATAAATCGTGCCAGAAGAAAAGTCAGATCCTTCTTGGTAAAATAGTAACAACGCCTACCCACACAGGGTTACTGTGCATTTTGGGTAGAATTAAAGGTGATAACATATGTGAAAAATGCTCTGTAAACAGCGAAGCTCACTGCATGCTAGCTGCGTTGCATTTTGTTCTATTACCTAACCTTGAGCTTGGCAGCTAAAAAGCTTTTTGCTCTCAGCCGTGCTGCAATTCACAAGCTCGCTGTGTGTTTCTATGGCATCAATCACCATAGTTTCTAGGTTCTCTGACAGAAATATTAGGTGAAAGGCAGTTTAACAGAAGGAATCGGTGAATTTGATTCAAAGAACTCCATTCTCTCCACCTTGAAGCAGGGTTTAGCTGAGCTGTGGTGGGTCACATATTCATTCCTTCCCCATTCACTGCTTCTAGATTCCTTTTGCAAAACTTAAAAACAAAGTGATGAATTTATAGAGTTATTTGTGAGGCTTTCCATAATTGCTAGTTTTCTCTCAAATCAACTTTTCCTCCTGGGATAGAATTTCACAGTGGTTCCTTTACATCAGGGGCTGGCAAACTATGACCCGCGGGTCAAATCTGGCCTGCCCTCTGTTTTTGTATGATCTTCAAGCTGAGAACAGTTTTTTTAAAAAAATATTTGTTTTAATGCTTGGAAAGAAAACACACAGAAGAACACTATTTCACCACCCATGAAAATTACATGAAATTCACATTTCCGTGTCCTTCCATAAAGTTACATTGGAGCATAGACTCTCATTGTTCAGGCAGAACTGAGTAGTTGTAAAGCTGAAGATATTGACTATCTGATCCTTCTAGAAGCTTTCTGATTACTGCTCGACATAATAAGAACACCAGTGGCCCAATATGGAGGCCAAGAAAGGCTAACTAGGTCTACACTCGACCTACGTTTATCCCCACGCCCTCCCCCTACACACCATTCTCCACTCCCATATTTTGAAGCATACCCATCTTCCACACTCTAACGCAAGCTCTTTGGATGGAAGGACGCATTTTTGTCTTTCATCTTTGTATCCACCGAGGTGCTTAACAGTGTTTCACTCTTAGAGTAAAGAAGACCTCTCTCAATATGCCAGAAAACCCAGAACCACAAAAGAAAAGATTGATGCATTTGACTACACAGTAATAAGGAATTTCTACATGGCAAAACATCCTAAACAAAGCAAAAAGACAAACAAACTGGGGGGGGGGTAAGTGGGTTAATATAAGATAAAGAACAGATTTCCCCTGAGGAATACCCTTTACAAGTAAATAGGAAGAAGACCAACAAGACTTATAGAAAAATAGGCGAAGGAGAATGAGCAGCGCACAGAAGAGTAAATACACATGACTATTGACATACGAAAAAGTGTTTAGCTTTAGGAATAATAAGACAAATGCAAATTCAAAGTCCACCATGATGCCATTTTCACCTTCAACATTGACAAAGCTAAATGTCACATTTCAATCACAAAGTTCTGGAGAGACAAGCACTGTCGTGCTTTGTTGATGGAGGTATAAATTTTCTCCCCATTAAAATACCCATGCCGGGTGCCTGGGTGGCTCAGTGGGTTAAGCCTCTGCCTTTGGCTCAGGTCATGATCTCAGGGTCCTGGGATCGAGCCCCGAATTGGGCTCTCTGCTCAGCGGGGAGCCTGCTTCTCCCTCTCTCTGCCTGCCTCTCTGCCTACTTGTGATTTCTCTCTCTGTGTGTCAAATAAATAAATAAAATCTTTAAAAAAAATACCCATGACTTTTGACTGACAACCTCCATTTCTAGGAATTTATTCAATGGATATTCTCAGGTATGTGTTAAATAATTTACATACAAGATTGGTCACCACTTTTATAACAACAAACTATTAACCAGTAGTTGACAGATTAAATAAATGATGCTAAATTCATACAATAGAATACTAGGCAGCCATTAAAAAGAGTAAGGGAGTGCTTTGAAGACCAGGGACAGGAAAAATGGTAGAATTCTCTGCGTATAACCTTTTATACATTTGTAATTTGTACCATCTGATGCCTTACTTATATAAAACTAAATTTAATTTTTTACAACTATGTGGCTATTTTCTGCATTGTTTTCTATCCCTTATGCCTATATCATACATTTCTGTCTATTCAGGAGTTAATAAAACCCATTAAAAATAAATGTCTGTTTTGAAGGGTAAGGATTTGCTAATTTAAGGAAGACTGTAGGATACTGGTAATAAATGTGACCACATAAAAACTGAGTCTGAGGCTTTGTAATGAAAATCAAGTTTTGTGGAAATATAAACACATTTTCATTTAGTCATGGCACTGATGGTGATGAATATAGGCAAAACCTCTCACTTATGCTGAGTTATTAATTTTGACAATGGAAGTGTAAATAAGACCATAAATAGAATTTCCAATTATTCTCCTGTGCCAAATACAGCAGATAGGGCTTAATTATGACATATTTACAAAGAGTGTTATTTCTGTTATTTTCTGTGCCCTGCTCTGTGCAACCTAGTATTGATCACAGAAGCATGAAGGACTCCCCGAGTGTTTGCTTTGTTATTTTTCCAGACAAATATCGGACAAATTGGGATCATTAATGGCTACTACATAAGCTAATGAAATGAGAAAACTTCTTTATTCTCTGAGTGTATTATTTCTAGGGATGGAATTTGATTTAAAGCACATCTATACACATATAAAATTAACTGTTGGGGCGCCTGGGTGACTCATTTGGTCGAGCCACCAACTCATGATTTCGGCTCAGATTGTGATCTCAGGGTACTGAGAACCAGTGGTGAGATTGAGCTGGGTGGGAGAGGTGCGGGGGGTTGGGGCACTCTACACTCAGCAAGGGAGTTTTCTTGGGATTTTCTCTCTCTCTCTTTGCTCCTCTCCCTATACGTGCTCTCTCGCTCTCTCAAATAAATAAACACACTAAATAAAACAAAAATGAACTGTCATAATACTATTTAATTTTACTTACACCGACTACCAGATCTGAACTTCCTCAAGGTCCAGTGTAAGTCTCCAGTATCCAAATAATATACTATATGATTTTATTTTATTTTTTTACTTTTTTAGAAGATTTTATTTATTTATTTGACAGAGAGACAGTGAGAATGAGAACACAAGCAGGGGCAGGTTTCCCTCTGAGCAGAGAGCCTGATGTGGGGCTCGATCCCAGGACCCTGGGATCATGACCTGAGCCAAAGGCAGATGCTTAACCAACCAGGGCGCCCCTACTATGTGATTTTAAAACTCTAGACCACTGCACTCCTGGCTCCCACACCAATTTGTGCCTTGTTCATTTTGTATCGACTTCTGAAGCTCGATTCATTTACCAGCACGGGTAAAACAGAGCCAGACAACATCCAACAGAAAAGCTCAGAACTCAGACCAAGTTGTTTGTGGAGTAAGCTTGTGCTCATTACTCTGATGGAAATTAAATGCTTGCAATTCATTCGAGTACGTGTTCCTAGCTAGACTTCCTGCTTTTATTCATTTTGATCTCTAAGGCTCTTGCCGCATAATAAACCAGAAGCTGGCAAACTGTGACCCATGCATGTCACCTGGTTTTGTAAATAAAGTTTGATGGGAACAAAGACACATCCATGAGTTGATGACTGTGGCTATTTTCACAGCAGGAGCCGAGCAGCTGTGACAGAGAGTGTGTGGCCCACAAGCCTCAAATACTTACTATCTGACCCTTCACAGAAAAACTTCACTGAGCCTTACTGTTTCTGCATGATCATATAACTAAGGGTCCAAAGGAGGGTACATTCAGTCAACAAAGAACTAATATTTAACTGAACTCTACTATGTGCCACACACTAGGAATTAAAATATGAGGAAGACCCTGAGTAATGTTTGTACAAGACATATTTTCGCCACCAAGGGAAGTACCCATTCTCCTTCCAGGTGACAAGGTAAACAACGCTGCATTTGAAATCTAAATGTTAACTATGAGTGAGGTGCTTTTTAAAATTGAAGTATGGGGGTGCCTGGGTGGCTCAGTGGGTTAAGCCTCTGCCTTTGGCTCAGGTCATGATCCCAGGGTCCTGAGATCGAGCCCCACATTGGGCTCTCTGCTCAGCGGGGAGCCTGCCTCCCCACCTCTCTCTGCCTGCCTCTGCCTATTGTGATCTCTGTCTGTCAAATAAATAAATAAAATCTTTAAAAAAATAAAATTGAAGTATGATTCACATATGATATTAAATTAGTTTCAGGCGTGCAATGCAGCGATTCAATAATTCTATACATTGCTTGGTGCTCCCCACGAAAGCATAGTCCCCACCTGTCACCAAACAGTGTCATTCCATTATTATAGACTATATTCCCTGTACACCCGCACTTCACACATAGGGAAACTGAGGTGCAGAGAAGTGAAATAACTCGCTCAAATCACACAGCTAGGAAGTGGGAGTAGGGATTTGAACCCTCGTCATCTGGCTTTCGGGTCTGGGCTCTTCATCACTGATACCACCTTTAACTGCTTCTCTGACTTTGGACAACGCCACCTCCTCTCCCTGAGTCTCAGTTTCCTCCTCTGTAAAATGAAAATGTGGTCTCGATCTCTCAGGCACTTGTAGCTATCATATTCCAGGATTCTTGGTTTTTTAAGAGACGTTCGCACGTACCTAACACTGTGGCAATTGCAAAAGACAAAATAAAACACACATGATCTATTCAACGAACAATTAACGTGTCTTTGCTATGTACAAAACTGTGTTTCAGTCACTGGGGATACAGCAAGGAACAAAACAGAAAGCCCTGTTCTTGTGGCGCTTGCATTCTAGCGGAGGGCAGTGATAATCCTGACAGTGCTTGCAGAGGACTGACATCCTGCTCTGTCACTTACATGGCTTGTCTCTTTTCATCTTTGCAGCAGTCATGAGCCCTATCGTACAGACGACAAACCAAGACGCAGAGAGCTTAGGTACTTAGCAGAGGGGACAGCTGGTGAGTGGCAGAGCCCAGACCTGCCTTCTCGCTGAGTTCATGTGCTAGCTCGTGTTATGCCATTTTCCTTGTAAGAACTTTATAACCAATTAACTGACTAACATCCAGTTATAGTGACCTGGCTTAAAAAGAATTTCTTGGTATTTTGATCATTTTTCAAAAGCAAAGCAAGTAATCTGCAAAGTCACATCAAAAGCTCAGAGCTGACCAGCCAGAACACAAGGCTTCCTATCTATGATGACCTCTGGCCTCTTGAGAGAAATCACAAAAGGGATACGGAGATTGACAGTCTCCCGTATTAGGATCAAAAAAAAAAAAATTCTGGGTTAAAGCAGGAAGGCAAACTGTGCCCTCATATCTGGTGGGGTCAGGCCCCAGGATGACAAGGGGATGTATGCTAAGGGAAAAGAGAGAGCAAGTAAGCAAGAAAATATACTTGTGGTGATTTTGGTCTTGAGTTTGAAGTCATCAAAGAATGCATTGTGATCCCAAGGGGTCACTGTCAAAGGCTCTCCAGCCATGATCCTGGAGGAACTACAGAGTGCACCATAAAAGGACTCAGCCCAATTTTGTGAATGTCTTCAAATTGAGTGGGACATTAGAGAATGGTGTTTGCAGAACCTGAATAAATTTGACCCCTAGTGGACTTAAGGAGGTCTTTAAGTCTTTCATACTTGTGGGTCTTCAGCTAAAGTAAAGCCAAATGCTATAAAAGTATCCAGTGAATTTAAAACATTACATTGTGGGCACCTGGGTGGCTCAGTGGGTTAAGCGACTGCCTTCAGCTCAGGTCATGATCTCAGGGTCCTGGGATCCGGCCCTGCATCGGGCTCTCTGCTCATCGGAGAGCCTGCTTCCCCCGCCCCTCTGCCTGCCTCTCTGATTACTTGTGATCTCTCTCTATCAAATAAATAAATAATTTTAAAAAAATACATTGTCTCAACCATCTTATGAAAGATTTAACAATCGATTATTGCACAAGGGATCCAATTAGCTGGGCTCTGTCGGTGGGATGTGTGTGTGTGTGTCGGCGGGGGGGCATCGTTCAGGTTTGAATCTAAGTGAGGACTCAGGGATGTTTATATTCTTTGACCTCATGGAAACCTGTAACCCACTGTTCCATTGTTTTTCTTCTTGATTCTTTAGCTGCCTCGCAACCTCCCTTCATTGTTGTGCTCAGGTTCCATGAACCATTATTATAACCACTTCTTTGCAACTTTACAACCCCCGTCTCTCTCTCTCTCCTCTCCACTGTACCGTAGCGTTCATCTGGCAAATCTCCAACTCTGATTGAACTCAGCACGTGAGCCTCTAAATGCTTCTGGACATAATCCCAGAATTGGGATGCCTGCCTTCACTTTAAAGACATGATCACAAGGATCAAATGTCAGTTAATACCACCAGGCGATCCTGATACATTTGCTGGGTAAATTCATTTTCTCACTCTCTAGAACAATTATTTTGTATCTTCTCCATCCTCCTACACTCCCCATTCTCAGCTGGTGACCTCACTTTATATTTCATAGAGATAACGGAAGCCATCCTGAAACATTCTTCCCTCGTACTCTTTTAGGTCTTCGCTCCTTAAAGAGGTCTTCTGTAGTTATCCTTGAAAAAAGAACCACTTCACTTCCTGCACACACAACTAGCCACTAACAATTTATCCCATTTTATGGCTCTTCCTAATGCTTCTGTCTCTGAAATTGTATTACATAGTATGTGTTTTAAATTCTTCATTGCATGTCTTCTTCCTTAGAATGAAAACTCCATGCCAAAAGAGTGAGAACGTTGCCTGTTTCAAAGTATCCTTAGATATAGCCCCAAAGAATGCCTGGTATGTGTTCATTGAATAAATGAGTCTTTTCATCACCGAATCCATGTTTCTAATCTGCAACTGCCCCTCTTTCCTCTTGATAGGATGAAAGATATCTCCCTCTTCCAAACAAAGACCAAACTTACCATTGTGATCTGTATCCCCACTCTTCTTACCCACTCGAGGCTTTGATTCCTTTAAATCAAAGGATTTGATTTTAAATCAAATTAATTTAAATTGTCTTTTATTCCCCCCTTTTCTACATCTTCAATCACTCCATCTCTAGTAGAGCATTCCCATTCATGATTTGAACATACTCTAATATCTGTCTTCTTAGAAACATCATAAAACTCCACATCCCCTCCAAGATCTTTCCTGCTCCCCTTCGTGGCAAAAGTCCTTTAGGGAGTTGTCTTCACATGTTGGGCTGTTTCCACTTCCTGACCTCCCGTCCATTCCTCAGCTCCCTCAGAATCCAGCTTCTTTTCCTATCAGTCCATTGACACAGCCCTGGATAATGTTATCAACAATCTTTGTGTTCCCAACTTCGATGGACACCTTGGAGTCCTTGAATTACTTGACCAGCCAGCAGCATGTGAGACCATCAACTATTCACTCCTTGAAACTCTCTCCATTTGTGATGTCTGTGAGTGACATCATACTTTCTGCTTTTCCTCCTGCCTTACTGGTCATTCTTTCTCAGTGTCCTTTGTAGGCTTCTTCTTGTCTACCTGACCTCTAAATGTCATGATTCCTTAGAGTCCTCTTTCTCTCTGACCAGGTGATATTGTCTGGTCCCATGGCTTTAAGGACCATCTATGTGTCAATGAGAGCTCTTGGAAGCATTGGAGCTCAACATCTGTCTTTTAAGTTTAATAAGGTGTAACAACAGAACCAAAAGAGAAGAGGGTCCTCTTTTGCCACTGGGAAGCAGGGTAGTATAGCTTTGATATGCTAGCTGTGATGGAAAATACCCAAAACTACTACCTATTTTCTATCTGTGCTTTTCAAGATATGGACATGAGCAAGGGAGGGGCAAAAACTGTGTCTGACTCTATCTTGCTAAAGTGATTCTCACTTCTTGCCCAGCAATACTGATGAATAGAAGAGAATGTCAGTCTCTTTGCAGTCATTATTTCCTTGAGGAAATTTTAAGGGGCACCATCAGTTGGGAAAAAAAAAGTTATGAGGCTGTACATTTAGTCTATTAGTTTGCAAAGCTTTCTAAACAACCTAGATATAATTAGATAAGCGTTCTAAATAAGTGTGGCCTTCCACTTTGATTCACTACCAGTGGCTTGTGATTTTTACAATGGGTATTTTCAAGTAAAGGTTTCTACAATTTTAGCAAAGGACCAATTACCTGGGCCAAACTGTCTTCCTTAAGACAGAGGAGCAGGGTGCCTCAGTGGGCTCTATGGGTTAAGTGTCCTACTCTTGTATTCGGCTTGAGATTCTCTTTCCCTCTCCCTCTGCCCCTCTGCCCCTCTGCCCCTCTGCCCCAGCTCTCTCTCAAAAAAAAAAAAAAAAGACAGAGGAGCAATTGTGTCCAATTGTGTCCAACACAAGTCATTGCCAGTGTTGTTAGATGCAAGTACAATAGAGTAGCAAACTTTTGTGCAGAAATCCAAGGGTATGGTGACAGCTGCCTTGAAACTACGGGACCTTAAGAGGATTACTAAATTAACTCTGGCCAATGACACGGGTATTTCCTATTTATGTCAATGGTATATTTTTCCTGAACTCTTTATTTATTTATTTAGTTTACAAAGATTTATCCACTTACTCATTAGAGAGAGTGTGTGTACCAGCAGGAGGCAGAGGGAGAGGGAGAAGCAGGCTCTCCACTTAGCAGGGAGCCCAATGTGGGGCCCGATCCCAGGACTCTGAGATCACGACCTGAGAGGAAGGCAGACATTTAACCCACTGGGCCACCCAGGTGCCTCTTATTTTTATTATTTTTTTGTTGTTGTTTAAATTTTAGTTCGTGAACATACAGTGCAATATGGGGTTCTGGAGTAGAATTCAGTGGTTCATCACTTATATACAACACCCAGCAATGAGGTTTTTAGGTATACAGGGGGCAGGGGAAAGTTTGGGGACACATCACTGGTATCTTTGTGTATCCATCACTCATGGATCATTTCTTGAAGGCAATATCAGATAAGCTCATAGGAATGTGATGGTCAATGGCTGTTCTCTAACTGATGTCAGTTATGCAGTTTTTAAAAATAGATTTATTTATTTGAGAGAGAAAGAGTGCACAAGTGGGAGGGTGCAAAGGAAAAGAATCTCAAGCAGACTCCCCACTGAGCTCAGATCTTGACACGGGGCTCCATCTCACAACCCCGAGATCATGACCTGAGCCAGAACCATGAGTGTCATGCATAACCGACTGTGTCACCCAGGTGCCCCTGCAGTACTGAACTTCTAAGTAGAGATGACCAGTGACCCTTATATTTCATTCAATCGGTGAGACCTCTGAGCCACTTTGTCCTCAGCCATCCTAACTGGTCACCTTGGGATAACACTTTAAGAATAGAATTGAAAATGTAAATATCAAAAAAGGCATAATGAAATGATGATGATCACAATAACGACAGCAATGACAAATCCATTATGTATCGGCCACGTGCAGAATGCTTCGTGTACCTTATTCTCTTTCATCGCCACATCTCCTAAAAGGCAGGGGATCCTTATTGACTTCATATTACAGGAAAAGCCATTAAATCTCCAAGAGATTAATGACTCAAGGTCATAGGACTAACACACGGCAGAGGCTGAATCCAAACCCAGATCTGTCTCGTCCAAACCCACGCTGTGTGGCATTCACTATGCTAACCTGGAAGAAAGGAAAAAGAAGTGAAGGAGAATGACAGTATATAAAATGTAAGCTGCCATACTGAAATGCCTGACTTCTCCCTTCCCCCAACATAACTAAAAAATCCTGAGAAAAAATAAATCTATTCCCAATGAAAGTCAGGTCTCAGTGGAAATCAAGAGTCGGGCACCTAACCGACTGAGCCACTCAGGCACCCCAGATTCATTGTATTCCTATTCTGCCTCTTGGGGTGATCTTTGGTGCAAGAACCCCAAAGGCTGGAGGCTATGACCTGGCATATCCCAAGGCCTACTTGTGATCTCTGTCTGTCAAATAAATAAATAAAATCTTTAAAAAAAACTTTAAAAAAACGAGGTTACAAAAAAAAAGCCACCTCCTCTGTGAAGCCTACTTCAGCCTCCTTGACTGAGAATTAGTGACCACTGCACCCCGTCTGCCATCAGCAGCTTTAATTGATCTGGCACAAAGTGATGTTCTCGCTGAGTGTTCATCAAATGAATGAATGAATGGCTTTGAATGATGAGCTAAAGAATGAATGATGGAGACAAACCATGGCATGTAAAATGTGAAAAAGGCAGAGCAATCCCCACACCCCGACAAAAACCCGTTTTATTTGCACACATCTTGTTTCTAAAAAGAATTTGATGTAGCCTAAAAGTCACATATATTTAGAGGAGGGCAAATATATAATTAGGACGTTGCTGAATAGGACAGCAAGTGAGTGATTTTGTTGCAACCACTAATCTCCTGGTTTAACAGTAAGAAATAAAAATCCATCTTCAAAATCCCATTTTCTGCTTTTTCACTCTTGGCAGAAGCACACTGGTCTCAGCTCTGATACACAGGATACGAACACACATTGCCCTTTCCATTAAATTTTCGTTATTCCCTTCTCAGAGCTAACTGGCAGCATACGTAGGTGAGAAAACAAACAGCAAGTAGAGATGAAGAAGAGAAATGTCAAAAAGAAATAAAGACTCAAGGAAGAAGATGAAGTAACCTTTGCCCGCTGGGATATGGTGTGGGGTGAGTCACCCGGGTTTAAACCTAACTTCCAAACCAACTTCACTTAAACCAACTTCTAAAGAGGATTCAGGGGGCGCCTAGGTGGCTCAGTGGGTTAAGCCCCTGCCTTCAGCTCAGGTCCTGAACTCAGTGTCCTGGGATCGAGCCATGCATCGGGCTCTCTGCTCAGCGGGGAGCCTGCTTCCCCCCACTCTCTCTCTGCCTGCCTCTCTGCCTACTTGTGATCTCTCTCTCTCTCTGTCAAATAAGTAAATAAAATCTTTAAAAAAATAAAGAGGATTCAGAGGGGCTTACTGTGTGTGTGTGTGTGTGAGAGAGAGAGAGAAAGAGAGAGAGAGAGAGAGAGACAGAGAGACAGAGAGACAGAGAGATAGACGGGCAGAGACAGACAGAGACAGACACACACATACAGAGAATGTATACCCAGATCAGTGAGAGGAAAGATAAGAAGGAAAAAATAGCTACTCCTATCAGGAAAGGAGCAACAGGGCAGGGACTGAACGTAGGGAAGTTACTGCCACCTGAAGATGAAGTCGCTCTGGCTTTTCTGGCTATTAAGACAGTAATTGATGGTGGGCTGAAAATCTCTCCCTTTCTTAAGAAAACATGGCACTGGGAGCCATCGAGTCGGGTCTGTCTCTCCCAGGGAGAACGGCTCTGTTTGAAGTCCTCCCCTACCTTGGCCAGCGCCCTCTGTGAGCTCTGGCACACACTGATGGGGTTGGCCGTGGCCTCAGAGTGGGGGTGGGCACCAAGCATTGCTAGCTCTGTGCATCCCACCCACTGAGCTGCCCAGCCATGGACTTTGACAAGCGCTAGATAAGATACATCCCCCTGAAGAACCATATTTTTAAAACAAAGATTAATATTTAAAATACGTTTTGATTATTTACCTTGGTTTCCTTTTTTAAAGCAAACTCTTGAAAATTACAGAAATGATTTATTTTACTTCTCAATTTAGAAAACCTTTGCAGAAAAGAGGGAAGTAATAACTGAAATTTTCTATTTCTTAATTAACTTTCCCCATTGCCAAAAGCTTAAACCTAATCCCCTCCTCCCCAGAAAGACAAGTTACAGCTAATGCTTAAACACTCATCTCCCCCTCCTAATTGCTGTGTAGGAGTACTTCTGTGATTCTGGAAGGAAACTTCAGTGAATAAATGAACGACTCTCTCATTTGCTATTTGGAAGTTATAAAAATTACAAGACATCATTCCATTATATTCTCTCATTTCCTTGTCATTGGAAAAGGTTCCAACCTTTCATCATATTAAAAAGCAATTATCAAAATGTTTTATTCCATAATAAATTTGACTACTAGGAGAGAAAGTATTCCGAGATCAAAATAAGGGGGTTCTTTTTAGCATATAAACAGGTGAGTCAACCCTCTGAATTAGAAAAAAAAAAAAAATCTTTCGGAACTTGGTGTCTTTTCCTTGGTGTTTCTCTACCGCCTGTTCCCGGTGAGGTCCTGTGCTTGTCCTCTTGCCGACTCTGTCAGCCAATGGAGTCGAGTGACTGTTCCTTCCCACGTTGGCACGCAGTGCTGTTCACCGCCATAAGCTGTGCTTTGTTAGAAAGAGTTTGGAGAGGACCCGCTCCCGCAGCCGGTCAACGAGTCGTGGGCTCTGAAGCCACCGCGGGCAGGGCACCGTGCTTCTGAGCCAGGGAGAATTACAAAGGGATTTAAAGATATGCCACCTAACCCCTTTGTAATAATCCTTAACATTTGTACAGAACCTTACAATTTACAAAGGGCTTTCCCCTAGGTTATCACTTTTGATCCTCACAATAACCCAGAGAAAGCCAGTACAGCAGGTCTTGCCAACCCTCATTTGATAAGTGAGGAACCAAGGCTCAGAGGGTTTATGCGCCCTGCCTGAAGTCAGGAAGTGAGTAAAAAGGGAGCCTCCGTCCTGTGATGAAGAGTACTCCGCTGTTTCTTTCATATCCACAAATGCAGGGCCTTCATGAGAGCGGCCAAGCAAAATCCAGTTGTACACAGAAGCATCAGCCTCGGTGGTCGGTCAGAAAGGAGCAAAGGATAAAGGGTGCAGTGGGCTGGGCTATCACCCACGGCCAAGGCGGCCAGACCATATGGCGCTTTTGTATGAATCAGAGAAAAGGTGCCTTCTTCTGATGGGTGTGGTCCCCGGGGGTGCACGGAGCTTCCCAAGCCTTTGTGGGTCACAGAAACAAAGGGAGGGAAGGCGCCCCTTCCTTCTAGCACGTGTGGCCAGTATCACAGTGCAAGGGTTGGTGGGCAGGGCTCAGATTTCAACCGTCGTCACCCTCCTGGGCAGGATCCCTTGGTACCTGGCATCTCTACCCAACTGAACGCGGGGGTCCCGAGTCCAGTGACTAGAAGGCCTGAAGACAGATAGGGAAGGTGAACTGGAGTCATCACTACTCAAAGTGTGGTCCTTGGCTTGTTAGAGACTCTCAGTTACTCCTTCCAGAACTTTCGAGACTGCCAGCCTGAGCTTGCAGTTCAGTTTAGCATCCATTTAGACTCTTCTGGGGGGCACTAAGCCCTATGCATCCCACAGTCCCTGTTCTCAAGGAGGTCACTGTCACAAGATAAGAGAGAGTGTACTCCGATGCAAGGAGTACCCCCAATGAGGTGTACACAAAGCGCTGGGGCGGGGGGACAGAGGGGCAGCAGACACCCGTGCCTGTGAGGAGCCGCTCACACAGAGAAGGTATCTCTCTATGCAGAGGTGACCTTTTGTGGACACCTGGTTTCCAAGTATCTCCCACGCCTTCCCCAGTCTCCTCGGGGGTGGCGGGGTGTCAATCCAGAGCTGTTCCTCAGTTAGTTCTTGTTAACCTGTTACTCAATGAATCCTTGTTAAGGGACAGGCCCCTGCAGAAGCAAGTGACCGGATGGGGGGGAGGAGCCATGCAAATGTGGGAGGTGGAGAGACCTTATAAATGCCCAGGAATGAAATGATTAAGATCTGTAGTGGGATGATGGCTGGAGAACTGAGGGAAAATCTAAAAAATGCTGTACTCTGCTAGGATCTCTCTTGAAAGTAAAATGTAACAACGAGACAAAGACATTTTTTAAAATACACCTTTGTTAAATCTGAATGCTCCTTAACGATGAGCTGAGCGAATGGCAATCAGATCCATTCTCTCCAAATGGGTTGAGTGGAGAGCTCTGGGAAAGGCTGCGTCAGGAATTAGACCTGCTTTTTCCAGCTCGCCGTGGGATTCTATTTTTGCTTTGGGGGAGAGAATGGGCATTTTCTTTTTACACACCTCCATTGCACAGAACAAGGCAGGAGTCCCTTGAATGAGGTCCGGCCATTAGTCTTTCTTTTATAATCTGCATAATACTTCTGGGGAGGGGCAGAGGGAGACCTGTCCCAGACCAATGAGCGGAGCCCGGGACCCAAAGGGGCTCTTCTGGTCCCTGTTAGCACAACAAAGCACATTGTACCCACGGGCCCATAGAGCCTCCTTGCACTGAATATTCAGTTACATAGTATAATTGGCTTAGAGCCTGCATATACTGTAGGTTGAACACAGATGGCGTTTTCTACAATATAAGAAATGCATTTCAGAAATGTAAGTAAGTTAGACTCGGCTTCTTAGTGTAAGAGATGATCGGACACTGGGGGAAGGCTGTGTAGTTCAGCGTGGTTGCAGTCCGCAGAGTTGGGGGCGGGGTGGAAGGGGCAGGAGGAACTTTGCTTAAAAGACGTGGAGACCCTGAACCCAGCCCATGGCACCTGTGGAAGAAGATGGGAGTAGACATTCCAGAGTCGTTTCAGAACCGTGGAACACATCAGATGCAGGTGGCCAGACGTCGGAGGGAAAGGAGACGTACTCCCAGCTTTCCAGTTTGGGCACCGGCACAGACTGGGGCAGGCGGGGATGAAGCTAATGAGTTTGGATGTGAACACGTGGTGTTTGAAGTGTCTGTGAGTCATTTAGGGGCAGGTGTCCAATAAAAGTTGGAAATATGGGGCTGGAGTTCAGTGGAGAGCTTTGGGCTGCAGATACGAACAGGAAAGTCACAAGCCTTTCCCTGATAAGGAAAGCCCTGGAAGTGAAGTCTCTCTCCCAGGGAGACTACACAAAGCAAGAGAACAAGACTACAGAAAGGGCCCCACAAAGAAGCCTAGATCCAGGACGGAATAGTTAGTTGTCAAGGAAGCTGAGGGAGGACCATGTGTCAGCATGGAGGAGTCGTCCCCTGTTTGGAATGCTACAAGAGATTGGAAAGGATAGTGGCTGGGGGGGGGGGCGGCAGTCATCAGATCAGCCAACTGCTCACCAGTTATGCCTAATTAACATACGACATCCTAACTGTTCTGTGTAACTGAGAAGTACCGGTCAAATTCATTTCTTCTCAAGTTGTGTTTCCTTTCACAACTAAACTCTCTTCCAGACTGTTCAGTCTTCATAATGCTTAGGTAATATTGTTGGTTCACCATCTTAAAAAAAGGGGGGTGGTTAGAGGGAGCATCGGCTTGGACAGGGAAAAAAAAGTCTCAAATGTCAGTTTCCTCCTATGGCATTTAACGTGGCAATTAGGGAATGAGAGAGGGAAAAAATATTGTATGTACAGGAAAAAAGGAGGCAACTTTACAGCCTTATGATACTCAAGAGACATGCT
Organism: Taxidea taxus jeffersonii; assembly: GCA_003697995.1. Classification (NCBI taxonomy): domain Eukaryota; kingdom Metazoa; phylum Chordata; class Mammalia; order Carnivora; family Mustelidae; genus Taxidea; species Taxidea taxus. Next base: position 139,631 of record ML101369.1, read on the forward strand.
CACGAATGGAGAGGCTTGTCCCATTTTGAGAGAAGATTGTGTTTTCGAAAGAAGCTTTTTTCTTGGGCCTCTGGTAGTTACATATAATTACTACATCCTAGGGAACACAAATGTGATGAAAACTCAGCAGATGTGTTCTTTGGAGGTCATCTTGTGAGAGGTGGTTTGACGTTTCTACAGCAGAACTTATTTCTGAGATGTGTGTTTGTTTGTTTCCCTCACACAGTGACTCATCTAAGACATTAGTCTAAGACATTAAAGTCTGGATTACGTAAAAAGGTGCCAGAACATGCTTCTGATGCCGGTGTAAACAGCGTAAAGATAATGGCTGCTGTTTATTGAGGACCTACTGTGTGACATGTTACTTGTACTGTCTCAGAATGCAAAATCATTTTGTTGAGTCTCGTCATTTTTTCAATAACACTGCGAAATAGGCAAGATGATTCGTCCTTTTTGACAGCTGAGCAAGCTAGGGCTACCACCCATTTCTTTGTTCTCATTCACAGCACATTTCATTAAAGACTTATCTCTATTCCTTGTCTCCAGTTTTTTTCTTAGAGCTACTCCAGTTAGGTTCTTGTCTCCATTACTCCATAAAACTCGCTCTAGTTAAGTCACCGAGAGCCCTCCCGTTCCCAGCCCAGGGGTCCGTTCTCAGTCATTGTCTTTCTTGATCCATCAGCAGCGTTGAAGATGGTGAATCACTCCCTTCTCCTTGCCTCACTCCCTTCCCTTAGCTTTCAGGACACCGTGCTGTCTTGGTTTTCCTCCAACTTCTCAGACACTCCTTAGTCTCCTTTGCCAGTTGGGCCCCTCCCTGACTTCTCCAGGCTGTGGGGCCTCAGGACCCAGTCCTTGGGGCTCTTCTCTTATTTCCACTCACTCCTCTGGTGGTCTCATCTAGTCTCAAAGTCATCACTACACCAATGACTCCCGAATGTATAGCTCTAGCCCAGACTTCCCCCTTGACCTTGTGTATCTAACTTCCTATTCAACATCAGCTTCACTAGGATTTCCAATAGACATCTCAATGTGTCCAAAACACTACTCCTGATCTTTCTCCATGAAGAAAAAGTAAGACAAAAGGGAAACCTGCTCCAAACTGTCCCCTTTTCGGATGTAGGCAGTATCTCCATTCTTCTCATCGTTTAGGCAAAAAAACTTGGGGGGGGTCATTCTTGATATTTTTTTTTCTCAATCACCATACCCCAATCTGTCATGAAATTATGATAGATCCACTTGCAAAATAGATCCAGTATTGAACTATTTATCACTGTTACACTCTGCTGCTACCTCCCCGTTCCTTGATCTTGCCAAGAATACCTCTGCCTACCATGGGTAGCCATGTGGCTAGTTCCCTTTTCTCTTTGTTCAGAGGTCACCTCCTCAATAAAACCTACCCCAATCACCCTATTTAATACTTACACCTGTGCCCTTTCCCCAGCAACCCAATGTCCAAGTATCCTTCTCAACTTCTTCTTTAGCCCATGACACCACCTCCTACCACATCACTTAATTTACTTATTATGTTAATTGTTTGTTGTCTATTTCCCCCTGTTAGAATGTCAGCTCCATGAGGGCATGGGTTTTCATCTGTTTGGCTTCCTACCCTGCCCCCAAGCACCTGGAACAGCACCTTGCATATGGCAGAACCATTTATGTTCATTGGTTTGAATTAAAAAGCTTAAGTATCTTGCCAAAGGTTGATTGCCCAGTGATGGGTGTCGCATCTAAACTCTGGAGTCTCCAATACTAAAGCCCGTGCCCTTAACGACTCCATTCCACTATACCCCATGACAGCCTGGAGCAGTGGTTCTCAGCAGGTGTGCTCCGAAACCCTTCCTGAGGGCCAAGAAAGCAGGGTAGCTTTGTGACAACCGAGCGTACAACATGTTATGATGATGACTGTCCTAAAGAACATTGAGTTGAGTAGGTCATGCAATATAGAACCGACCAGAATTCAGTCTGTGTGAACGGGGGGAGGAGGCATAGGGCAACATCAAATAACAAGAAACAAATGTTGCAGAAAAGTAGCACCAGGTCTCCAGAAAGCTTTCATGCTCACTTGTGTCCTGGGTACATAAGTGAGGGTGGTCTGGGCAGGGAAATGATCTACCGAAACCATGACCCAAGGTTGACACATGTTGAGAAGCACATAGATAAACATTCTGCCTCCTCGGACCCCGTGAGGCATCGTTATTAACGCAGAAGGAACAGCGTGCTTAGTACACTTTTGAAACCCCTGGAAGCATGCTGCTGCAAATTCGAGGATTCAGTAGTATACAATAAATTAAAAAAATAGTTGAGAACTCTTGCAGTCAGCTAAGTTTTACTGGCGTGGTGTAGGCAGGTCATGACAGTACACTCTTTTTCTGCTTTTAATTTTAAATTTAAAAAAATGAAGGAAGCAGAAACCCCAGGATGGAGTCGAATTCATTTCAGAAGCAAACAACAGCAGCAAAACATGGGAGAATTCTCCTGAGTGGGTATGTGTGGTCAGAAGAAGGGAGTCCTGGGCCCAGGAAGCCTGGGTCTAGTCTAAGCTTTGCAACTGAGGGCATGACTTTGACCATCAAACCCAGCCAGCGATGCATTTCTCAGGGGCATCTGGTTTACTCTATTATTGCCTGTCATCCCCACACCCCATTCATGTTCTCCCCTCCCCCTCATTGGCAACCTTTCTCTTCCGTTTAATGACTCTTTTTTTTTTTTGTATGGGTTCTTACAAAGTGTGTAATCTCATTTTCAGTAAATGTCCTTTTAAATTTCTGTAAATGATATGGCTATCCATATTATTCTGTCTCCTGTTATTTATTTTTTTTTTTTACACCCAACACGATGCTTGAAAAGCCTCTGCATGTTGCTCATGTACATCGGATCCTCTGGTTCTAATTGCTGAGAACAACTCTGGAGTGTGCCTCCAACCACACTTCGCCTCTCCACTCTCTTGGTGATGAATATGTCAGATTGCTTCCAACTTCCCGTCACCATAAATAATGCTGCGGTAAGAAGCTTTCCAATTTAGAACAGAATTGTAAGTGCAGGCGTGAAGAAGAAAGGGGCCATTTCAGAGCTATGACTAGAATGGTGAAGTGCTACTGGTAGGGTCGCCTTGGCTCCGACACCCAGGAGAGCCTCTGGTGACAAAATGACATCCAAATGCTTCAGCTAGGGCAGTAAACAGGATTGGGGCTCTTGCGGTGCTGAGGAGCTGTGGGAGTAGGTTTTCTTCACTCAATCGACTAGGGGTTTGAATCCATCCACCCAGTCGGTCAGAAATTTCGCCAATGCATAGACCCGCTATCTCTTCCCTTCCTCCTGGGAGATGGGCTCCCATAAGCCCCTCAAATGACACAGACCATGGTCCTTCACGGCAACCAGGGCTTTAAGGAGGCCTCCCAATTCTTGTTTCCCTCCTCAGCGCTTCCTTCTGTCCTCCATCTCGTCACTTCTCCCCACACTCTCAGCAGGTTCTGTCACCTCCTACTTCCTGGAGAAAATCGTTGCTATCAGATGAGAGCGCCCTTGAAGTCCTTTTATCAACTCCATCCGTTTGCCTGCATCTACACCCACCCTCTCCTTCCTTCCTGTGGATCCCCATCCCCTCCTTCCTTGCTCTAGTGTCTAAATTACACCCTGTCCCCCTCAATATTTGGGTCTCTACTCTTCTACTAGGTACCTCCCATCGCCGTGTCAAGGTGTTTAAATCTTTCTGATTTTAAGACTGCATTTTAAAAACCTCTCTTGGGACACCTGGCTTCCAACTCTTGATCTCGGGGTTGTGAGTTCGAGCTCCATATTGGGTGTAGAGATTACTTAAAAATAAAATCTTTTAAAAAATGATGTAAAAAGAGATCTCTCTCAACCTCAGTCCCTTCCAGGGGCCATCGTCTCCACCATCAACCCCTGCAACTTAGCAACTACATTTAATACAAGAGCTACATTTGCCCCCAAATGCACACAACCTCCTGGACCTGACTAAAGCTCTCTTGTCACTAACTCTAGGACACATGTTTCTCTCCTTATTGTTCTCCTTATTATTCTCTCCATTCGCACCAACATTTGTCACCACTGAGTAGTTTGTCCATCATGAACTTCTCTTTCCTTGGCTTGCATGACACCTCATGCTCCTGATTTTCTGCCTACCTCTCTAGCCAGTCCTTCAAGGCATCCTTTGCAGGCTGATCCAATTCTGTCTGCTCCTTGGTGTTCCTCATTTCTGCACCCCACTCTCCCCTTATTCCTCTACATACTACCCCTTTGTAATCTCATTCATTCCTACAATGGCATGGATTGCCATTCATATCCCCGAATCTTGAGCTCCATCCCTAATTTCTCTCCTCTGCCCAGACCTACATGTCACCTCCCTTCCAGATGTGTAAGTCTCAAAACCAGATGTCCAAGACTGAATATATCATCTTTCTCACCAACACCCCCCTTCGATCACTTCCACTATTATTATCTTAGTGAGCAAAGGGCATCATCGGCCGTTTGATTTCCCAAGTCAGGGAAACTCACAGCACTGTGTATATTCCGATCATTAGGAAAATTTTAAATTACAAAAGTCATAGATGCTTGTTATAAACATGAAAACAATACTTAAGTATTTAAATGAAAAACCCGAAAGCCCCCACCAGTCATGCTTTCCAGAGGTAAGCTGCTATTGACAAGGAAATTAGCGTTCACCACACAGTTTTATTTGTACACATACTTTATTACACTCTATGTACTATTCGGCAATTTGCTTTTTAGAATAAAAATATATTGTGGATATCTTTACAGTTTTTTTTAAAGATTTTTTTTGTTTAATTTATTTATTAGAGAGAGAGAGAGAGAACACAGGCAGGCAGAGAGGCAGGCAGAGGCAGAGGGAGAAGCAGGTTCCCTGCCGAGCAAGGAGCCCGATGTGGGACTCGATCCCAGGAAGCTGGGATCATGACCTGAGCCGAAGGCAGCCGCTTAACCAACTGAGCCACCCAGGCGTCCCTTTACAGTTTTTTTAAAAGATTTTATTTATTTGACACAGAGATCACAAGTAGGCAGAGAGAGAGGAAGGGAAGAAGGCTCCCCGCTGAGCAGAGAGCCCGAAGCAGGGCTCGATCCCAGGACCCTGGGATCATGACCTGAGCCGAAGGCAGAGGCTTTAACCCACTGAGCCACCCAGGCACCCCTACGGTTTTAATCATATTGATATAACCTATTCTTTTTATCAGCTGCATATCATCCCATATTACACATAGGTCACGTTTATTTACCTATTACAATATCACTGGACTTTAGTTTATTCCTTGTTTTCACTATTCCAGGGTTTCAGTAAATAATTTTGCCCAAGGACAAAAACAGAAAAAAGGGATTAAGAGGTAAAAACTTCCAGCTGGAAAATAAATAAGTCACGGAGATGGAAAGTACAGCAGACGAAAAGTACAGTCAATAATACTATACTATTATTATTATTGTAATAATGACAGATGTAATGTAATGACAGAGGGGGAGCACAATTACTGTGGTGGACACTGAATAATATAATATGTAGAATTGTTAAATCACTATGTTGCGCTCCTGAAACTCATATTAAAAAATTAAAAGGTGAACATATAGAAAAATAAATATAACTGAAAAAAACACATTGTCCATAAATCTTTGTATTCCCGAGCTGGATAGAATGTTGGAAATGGGATTTCTGGGGTGAGTGTAGGTACATACACATTTGGGCAGGTCCTGTAAACGTGCCTTCAACAAAACTGTGTGGCTTTTTTCTTCTGCTTTTCAACTGAGACACAGCATACACACAATAAATGCGTAAAGGGCACTATTTCAAGTGTGCAACTGGATGAACTCTATAGGTGTATAGATCTGTGTAACCACCAAGTGGATCAAAATCCAACCCATTTCTAGCATCCCAGAAGTTCCCTCCTGCACCTTCCTGGCGTGTCCTCCTCCCCCAGAGACCGCCACCATTGTGATTTCTAGAATCGTCAGTTATTTTTCTCTTTATAAATCAATTTTTCTCTTTATAAATCAGTTATTTTTCTCTTTATAAATCTGTGACTCAACATATCATTTGTATTTATGCACATGGTTACCTGTATGCAGAGTTCATTGTGTTGTTACTGTTACATAGTAGTCCATTGTACAAGCAGCCCGCAGTTTGTCTGTCCACTCCCCTGTTGTGAGCGATTTCAGTTGTGTGCCCTCTCTTGGCTGTTACTAGAAGGTGGCTGTGAACCTCTGTGTACAAGACTTTTTTGCGGACCTATGTTTGCATTTTTCTAGGAGTGGAATGGCTGGATCACGGAGTATGTTTAATTTCTTGTTAGAAAGCTACAAAACAGTTTTCCAGAGAGGCTAACCCTGTTTGTCCTCTCACCAGCCGTGTAAATCGGAACCCCCAGTCGTGGTGGATGAGAGTATCCCACATGAGATAGTGATTGCACGTGTTCACTTTCCATCGCCCCAGTTGACTGTAGGAACCGTGTCTGTCTTGGTCAGTTCCTCAATCGGAGTGGAGGCTCAGGAAGTATTTGTGGGATTAAATGAGTAATTAAGGGGCTACTGTGTATGATGCCTAAAGGTCCCTATCACACAATTTGAAGAGTTAAAGTATGTTACCATGGACAGATTTTTACAAGTGTGAATGTTTTATTGCCCCAAGGATGGTCCCAGCTTGTTACGGGTAGAACTGTGGCTTATTCATTGCTCTACCTTCCATGGCATAGAGCTGGGCACAGAGGAATGGCCTATAATACCCAGCATGCTGTATTGGGTTAGATAATGGGTAGAAAGTACATCAGACCTTCCCCAAACCTTCACTTGCTCTCAGTTCTGCTCAGGTTGAAAGAAGGAAGAGAAGGAATCTTCTACCACTCATTAGCTATATAGCTTCTGGCCCCGATACTAGGAAATATTGCCCCAATCTCATGTCTGCAACCAGATTTCTGTTTTTTTCCACAGGTACAAGGCTATGTATAGCAGCATTTATTTGAAAGAGCAGAAGTTTGGAAACCATCATTAGAGAATCTGCTTCAAAAACGGAGTACAGGGGCTCCTGGGTGGTCAGTGGGTTAAGCCTCTGCCTTCCGCTCAGGTCATGATCTCAGGGTCCTGGGATCAAGCCCCACATTGGGATCTCTGCTCAGCGGGGAGCCTGCTTCCTCCTCTCTCTCTGCCTGCCTCTCTGCCTACTTGTGATCTCTCTCTGTCAAATAAACAAATAAAATATTAAAAAACGAGTACAATGCAGCCTTTAGAAAAAAATGAAGCTCTTTGTGTCCTGATATGTAACAAAACAAAAACAATAACAAAAAAGAAGAGTATGTCAATTACACTGCCATCTGTGGTCAGTAAAGGTGGGGAGAGGACTTGGAAGAATATTTCCTGGATGGAAGACAGCTAGAGTCTGAGCCAGCCTGCCGTCAGTCTTCACAATCTCATTCCTTTGGCCTATGAAATGGATCCAGATGATGCTGGCTGGGAGAGTCTGACCCACTACAAAGTATCCCCCTCTATCTACCCCTGAAAGAACCAGAGTCTGAAGATTGGATGGAGCCTGTTACACTAGGTCTTCATTCTTCCCCTGTAACTATCTCTAAAGATTTCCATTCCTCTGGGAATTTGTGGGCTGAGGAATTTTTTTTCAATCTTTCTTGCATGAACTAGGCCTTCATCAAAATTCACTGCAACTCAGATTCATTTCCATTTCTTGTCCCATTGCTGCCCACAACCAAGCATGATGGATGAGCTGGCTAACATTTTGAAGGGAAAAACTATGATCCATCTATCTATCTATCTATCTATCTATCTATCTATCTATCCATCCATCCGTCCATCCATCCATCCATCTACCCTTCCATCTATCCATCCATCCATCCATCTAACCATCTATCCAGCATGTCCTGATATGAGTGCCTTCACACTGTTAATGTAATATGTCATTCAATCTTGCCTCCCCCCACACATCTAAGTGCTTTGGGATGTAAGCAAAAATCTTCAACCTTGTTTCTATGACGAATACTAGGTTAACATAAGAAAATCTTGGAAACCTGGGAATTTGCCAGTTCCAACTTTTTGTTTAATTTACATAATCATTTGCATAGGACTGCATATGTTAAGGGAACATCTGTAGTTTTCTTATATATTTAGATGAGATGAATTTTTTTCAATATTTGAAGTTACCACTTACTCATGTCTTCTGGTTCTTTTTTTTTTTTTTT
>ML101369.1:148240-164805 GCA_003697995.1 Taxidea taxus jeffersonii
TTTTTTTTTTTTTTTAATACTCACACCAGAGTCTTCCAATGCAGGGCCCTGAGTGCCATATGTCTCCCCCTTTTTTATGAACCTCACTTTATTACTATCCTGCAAATAGTATAGTGAGCTGTAGAATGTAAGCAGCATTCCTTCTCATAGCCTTATCAGACAACTGAGTCCTCCTTAACCAGAGCTGAAGGGTCCTAGAAGTTGGATATGTGGGGGAAAATTTTAAAAGGTGTTACGGTAAGGCAGCTTCACATAAGAATATAATGTTTTTTTAAAACCATTACTGCCCAGCCTTGTTAATTCTACCCAGGTAACTAATTTTTTTAAACAACTCATTATATTCTTACGTGAAGCTGCTTCACCGTACCGCTCTCTAAAATTTCCCCCACATATCCGACTTCTAGGACCCTTCAGCTCTGGTTAAGGAGGACAGATGCTGGTGAGGATGTGGAGAAAGGGGAACCCTCCTACACTGTTGGTGGGAATGCAAGCTGGTGCAACCACTCTGGAAAACAGCATGGAGGTTCCTCAAAAAATTGAAAATAGAGCTACCTTATGACCCAGCAATTGCACTACTGGGCATTTACCGTAAAGATACAAAGTAGTGATCCGAAGGGGCACGTGCACCCGAATGTTTATAGCAGCAATGTCCACAATAGCCAAGTTATGGAAAGAACCTAGATGTCCATCAACAGATGAATGGATAAAGAAGATGTGGTCTATATATACAATGGAATACTATGCAGCCATCAAAAGAAATGAAATCTTACCATTTGCGATGACGTGGATGGAACTAGAGGGTATTATGCTTGGTGAAATTAGTCAATTGGAGAAAGACAACTATCATATGATCTCCCTGATATGAGGAAGTGGAGATGCAATGGGGGTGGGGGTTAAGGGGGTAGGAAAAGAAAAAATGAAACAAGATGGGATCGGGAGGGAGACAAACCAAAAGAGACTCTTAATGTCATAAAACAAACTGAAGGGCGTGGGGGGGAGGGGTGTTGGGAGAGGGTTGTGGGGTTACATTATATGTTTAAATAAAAATTTTTTAAAAAATACTTACTTATATGAGAGGGGCGGGCAGAGGGAGAGGGAGAAGCAGGCTCTCTGCTGAGCAGGGAGCCCAATGTGGGGCTCGATCCCAGGACCCTGGGATCAGTGACCTGAGCCGAAGGCAGACTCTTAACTAACGGAGCCACCCAGGCATCCCAAGAATGTAATGAGTTGTGAAGTCTTCTGGAGAGATGGCACAACACCATAGACAACGAAGCTTCTTTTCATATATCAATTTTCTTCACAGTAAGGCCAACCTGTGTACCCAAGAACTCTTAAAATCACCATTTATAACAGCACTCTTCTCCATCATTCTGGGGTGCTTATTTTGAACTCCTCAGCTTTCCCGGCATGTCCTGATATACCCCAGCCTTTGAAAACCAAGTGAGGGGCACCTGGATGGCTTAGTGGGTTAAGCCGCTGCCTTCAGCTCGGATCATGATCTCAGGGTCCTGCGATCGAGCCCCACATTGGGCTCTCTGCTCGGTGGGGAACCTGCTTCCCCCTCTCTCTCTGCCTGCCTCTCTGCCTACTTGTGATCTCTGTCTGTCAAATAAATAAATATAATCTTAAAACAAACAAACAAAAAAACGAGTGAATACATGAATGAGGTGTGGCGAGAGTGGGGCACTCCTTTTCCAAGATGGTTGCACGCACATTGAAGAAGTATGTTCCTGAATGAGGCATTCATTCAACCAACACACATTCAGTCCTGTACTGTGCGTAGTGGGCAAATGTGGGATTTCCCCCAACTACTTGTCCATTCTTAACAGCACCCTAATTTCTTTTTGCAGAATGACTTCTCCCCCACTGTGGGTGTTCTTGGTGGGATGGTAAATCCAAGCTCCTGTTCTACCACTATCAAAACCAGAAGGCTCCCTGAAGGTTTCTTCTGACATATCCCTCATGTGACTGCTTAGTGCGGCACAGAATTCAAGCCCAGCTGATCATAGGCAGTCTGGTGAGACTCTGAATCTTAAGCTGACAACATGAGGATAGAAGAAATTACTCTTTATTTTTCCCACGACTGATACCCTTACAAGATGTTTCCTGGCCAGGAAGCTACCCCTATGGTTCCTGATCTGCAGACCTCTTTTTTCCAAGCCCTCTTCTTTAAACTTCCCATAAAGTATTTGAGTTCCCCAAGTCCATTCCACCAGTTCCCTTTCCCTTGGGTAACCAGAAGTGACAATATTGTCAATTTAAAGACATGTTGTTCCCATCGCAAGCCACCAAAGAGCCTCGACTGAAACTGACTGTAGAGCAACTGACAAGCTAGACAAGGATTCTGCCCCCATGAGGCTCACGTATGAGTGGGTAACATAGGTTTACTTAGCACGAAGATAAGAATCCCTAGATAAGAAAGTCAGCCATTGCTTTCATTTACTCTGTATTGTAGACTGTTCATTCATCCACGCATATGATGAATATGTACGAAGGGCCTACGAGGTGCCAGACATTATAAGAATGAATGTAATCCATCTCATTTGTTTTGTCTAATCAACAGAAGTATAACTAGGTCCTTTCTCCATTGCTCCAGACTCATCATGTCCCTTAAATAGCTGAGGGTCAGGACCAGAAAGACATGTTTTAACGATAGGCCTCAGCTGTCAAAAAGATGAGCCTAACCTCCTCTCACCCTTCCAGCCATCACCCTTCTCATGTTTCTGGGGTTCAGGGGAGGCAGACCATCACAGATGGTCACCGTCACCTTTGGGACTTCCGACAAAACAAGTAGATTCAGGTGCTCGGCAGGAGTGTCCTCAAACTTGGTCCAGATACAGTGTAGTCCTGGTCAGTGTTTTCAAGCTTGCCCCCAGGGTGCCTAAGACACTGCAGAGAATCAGAAGACCAGAGCCCATGCCCTGAAGCTCCAAAGGGGCTTTGTACATTTTCTGACCTGTACTTCATACACAACATTAGTCTGTGGTATTGAGAAATAAAATCCTGCTTTACCGAAGATGCCGCCCTCCACACCTAGAATACTCCACCTTCAGCTGGACTAAAAAGCACATTTTTTACTGCCTGTGAAGCACTACTCTTCACCATATCCTCGCTGTTTCAATCGTTGACTATTCTAGTGTGTGTATCTGGTCTCCTCAAGTAGACGGTAAGCTGTTGGATGTAGTGACCTACTAGATGTCAGATCTGAATCTTCCTCTCCGTGTCACTGCTCAACAAATACTTGGGGGTAGATTGTTGATTGAAAGCAGAACCAAGGTTCTAGAGTCTCTTTTCCATAATCCTGTGAGCCTGCCTTCACGCAAGTGTCAGCCATTTTGGGGGCTCAAGAAGAGCAAACCAAAGGATTTCTGAAAGATGTTTAATCATTGTTTTCCCTATAATTTCATATTGTTGTCTAATTTGTGGAAAACTCATGTTTTACTAATTAGTAGGAGGAGTCATGACAGGAATCATAATCTTTTCTATAAAATATTTCTGTTCTTGACAGCATGTACATTCATTGCTCCAGCAGGAGCAGAACAGTCATGGGCATTTTCACAGCCAAAAGGATCCCCCAAGTTAAAGAATTTGCAAAATGTATATATATGTAGAATTGTTAATTATACCCAAGCCCTGTCCCTAAACTTGTTTTTTGAACGAAGGTGACAATATTTTCAGTTCTAAGACATTTTCCAACATTCAAGACACAGTTTCTTCATTCTGTGGTAGTACACACACACACACACACACACACACACACACACACACACTCATGCACTCACCTTCCCCTACAAAAAATTACACAAGCAGACCTATGGAGAACAATGGTTGTGGAATTACCTCAAGAGCAAAATCTCATAGGCAAGGGGACAGATCCTGAGGCAGGTATTCAGGGGCCTGAGGGCCTTCCTACATTTTTTAATGTTACCTCAGATGGTAGAGGGGGCAAAAGGGAGTCTAGGAGCTTCATACCAGTGACTGGACTGGCACCAGTGCTTTGATCCATTTTGTGGTCAGCATTAACTCTTATTTACAGGGGGCGCCTGGGTGGCTCAGTCGGTTAAGTGGCTGCCTTTGGTTTAGGTGATGATCCCAGAGTCCTGGGATTGAGCCCCACATTGGGCTCCCTGCTCGGTGTAGATCCTGCTTCTCCCTCTCCCTCTCCCTCTGCCTGCCGCTCTGCCTACTTGTGATCTCCATCTCTCTGTCAAATAAGTAAATAAATAAATAAATCTTAAAAAAAAACCACAGGGGTGCCTGGGTGGCTCAGTGGATTTCTGCCTTCAGCTCAGGTCATGATCTCAGGGCCTTGGGTTGGAGCCCCACATGGGGCTCTCTGCTTGGCGGGGAGTCTGCTTCCTCCTCTCTCTCTCTCTCTGTCTGCCTCTCTGCCTACTTGTGATCTCTCTCGGTCAAATAAATAAATAAAATCTTAAAAAAAAAAGAAAGAAAGAAAGCTTAAAAAAAAACCCACAACAATTCTTACTTACAGTATCTGAGGTGGTAACTTTAGTGGGGCAAATGCCATCTGTGGGCCACGAGGGGATGAGCGGTAAGAGGCTGTGAGTTATGAAGATAAAAGGGTGAAGACGTACTGTGTTTCACTGTGCTTGAAAAAGTGTAGCCTTCATGTAAGTCTCACTTGAGCTCTATAATAAGTGTACTATCACTCTTATTTCCCTGGGTTTCAACTCTAAGGAGTGACAAAGCTGGGATTTGAAGCCAGTTCTGCTGTCTCCACAGCCCACTCTATCATACATACCCCCAAGGATGATGGGGGACTTGATTTCTGGTATTGAAAATCAGGAGTTTATCTTTCTTTCTCATTGGAAAGGTCCTATCCTCCATTTATTGCCTAAAGAGCAATATATTCTCTTAATACCATATTCAAAATATATCAAGAGGCATAGGGTGAAAAGTCTTTCTCCCTTCTTCCCAGATACCCAGTTCCCCTTCCTGAAGGCAATCACTGATACCAATTGCTTGTGTGTCCTTCCAAAGTGTTCATCTCTTTATTCCTTGCTACCCGAGGCCATATGGGAGAAACCAGCCTGGCTGGGAAGGCTTAGAAGCAAATTTGGGGGAGAATTAAGAAGGCCACGCATCACATCGAGCTTAGCCACAGAGCAACAAGCAGGCAGAAGTCATCATCAGCGCTCACTCTGTTGCCTCTGGGTGACTCTTTTTCACCTCTGTCCCAGCACTGTCCTGGTCACCCTGACTTGTCCTTTCCTCCCTAAAGAGAACTGCCAGCCTCAAACAGCTCCTGCTGTTACATTCCTCAGAACCCAGCTCTCTGTCCCCTCAGGGGCTGTCTTGGCTGAGAAATCCAGCCACACTAAGGATGATGATCCACTCTCTTCACAAAATGTGTTTACATGTCAACAAGGGGTGTCAATCAAAGAGTCACTTGAATAATGGGAATTTCAGATGCTTTGTCATGACAAGCCAACAGGATATTTTTTTCCCAAAAGGTATGACCTTGAGACTCTGCTTACTTCCCCTGTGGGTGTCAAGCCAACCGGGTATCCGAAAACTGGGGCCGCCTGAAATTATTTCATTCCTAGTGAAGTTAAGGACCCCGATCTTGATTCTTTTCTTTCAGGATGGGACACTTAGCATTTTGAAACAAAATCTCCAGTGCTGTGGACATGTGTCGCCCAATATCCCACGACTATAGGCTCAAATCTTACCTACAAAAAGAAACAGCTATAACAATGAATAGGAGAATTATTCTGACTTTAATAGCCATTAAACGCTATTTCATTCTGCACCTTCCAAAATAATATTTAGAATACAAAGTCGGAGCAGATGGTTTCACAAACTCAACATTTTCCCTAATCTGGGGCTAGGGGGAGGTGGGTATCTCTGCTGGGAATTATTCAAGAAATCTTTGTGAGTGGAATTCGTTTTGACTTCCACAGGTAATATTCTTCCCACATAATTAGGCACAACTTCACAACTCAAGGGAGAGAAACAGTAGGGATCTTCATCAAAGTCACCTGCATTAAAGAAAAAAAGAACATTTTCAGTTGTGGCACTGGGGACTTCGCAGATAGTAGAAGCAACAGACAATTTTTTTTTTTTAACCAAACGGAGGAGTGGATAGAGGAATTAGAAAGGAAGTAAAGGTTGTGGGGCTTTCCTTGGGTAGTTTATGCGGACCCAGGGTAAATTCATTCATCCTGACAGCACTGTTTGGGCAATTACAGAAGGCACGTCTTCACTCCGTGTTAATGGATTACCATCCCCCTTGAAGAAAGACATGTACATTCGAGCCATATATTTGCTAATGAAACGATATCCCCCAGGGATAGCAAGAGAGCCAATGCCAATGAACCCTTTTGCAAAAATATTTCGGCCTCAACTATTATCTACTAAGCAGCTTCCACAACTTCTGCCCTCTATTATAAGCTATGGCTCCCCAGTGCCTCCATATGAGTACCGGAATGTATCTGCAAGTTAGCTGGTCAGACTAATGGACACTTGTGGGCATGGAAAGAGTCTTTCCATATGCACCAACTTTCCCATACAGAGAAGGGGACTGAGACTTTACACTAGACAACCAGCCTAAACTGGGAAACAATGTTGTCCCACACAGTCCAGAAGGTGGTAGGCACTTTGGAGATTATCCGTCCATCCTAGCCTCCTCGAATTGAAGGTAGAGAGAGCGTAGCTCTCAGTAGGAGAGAGATGTGCCCAAGGTTACAGAGTTAATGACAGAGCTGGGAGTTGAACCAAAGCCTTCTGACTCCAAGTTTGGTGTCTTTATTATTTTTTGAAGGTTTTATTATTATTTAAAATTTTATTTTATTTTATTTTTTAAAAAGATTTTATTTATCCACTTGACAGACAGAGATTACAAGTAGGCAGAGAGAGAGAGGGAGGAAGCAGGCTCCCCGCCAAGCAGAGAGCCCAATGTGGGGCTCGATCCCAGGACCCTGAGACCATGACCTGAGCCAAAAGCAGAGGCTTTAACCCACTGAGCCACCCAGGCACCCCTTAAAAAAATTTTTAAGTCATCTCTGCACCCAATGTGGGGCTTGAACTCATGACCCCACAATCAAGAGTTGCATGCTCTACCAACCAAGCCAGCCAGGTGACCCTTGGTGGCTTTATTTATTTATTTTTTACCCACCATGCTGATTTCAGATTGGCTGCAGACCTTGGAAATAGAACCGCTGTGTGGAGCCAATATAATGAAAAATACAAGTGGCAGTTCCACCAGCACTGAGGTGTGAGAATGGCCACCGCCAGGCCACCAGAAGTGTTCTGTATGTGTGAACTAGAATCAACTTTGGTTCTTAAGTAAGCATCATTGTCCATGGAGGTACACAACACAGAGGCATCACAACATCAGCTTGAGTTCTCAAGTTCTTGTTCCCTTTGCCTTTCTCTTTACTTGGGGCTTTTAGATCAATCCTTTCCTGGGATGCCTGGGTGGCTCAGTCCATTAAGGGTCTGCTTTTGGCTCAGGTCATGATCCCAAGGTCCTGGGATCGAGCCCTGCATCGATGGGCAGTCTGTTTCTCCCTCTCCACTTGTGCTCTCTTATGAGCTCACTCACTCTCTCCATCTCAAATGAATAAATAACATCTCTAAAAAAAGATCAATTCTTTCCTTACATTTTCCCTTCCAATAACCACCTCCACCTCAACAGCTGTCTCTGTACCTAGAAATTTGTCTTCCTATGGAAGAAGCTGAGCAGCTAAGAACATCGTGCTTCTGGCTTTCACAGTCTCTGACCATTGTTTTGAATCACACACGAATTTGTTTTGACCTCTAGTCTCTTCCCTCCTGTTTCAGTCGAATAACCTACCAGGTTTGCATGTACCAAGTTCACTATGTGCTTCTATACACACTTTCTCAGCCAGGAATGAGCCCAGGTATATACATGCACACGTGCTTTTAGTTTTGAGGAAGAACCAACTCCCAAGACCACGTATGTAGCCTCACATTAATTTGATATTTTGGGAATGTAAGAGTTCACAGCATAGCTTTTCCCTCACCATTTGGGAAGCTGATTTCTGAAAGCATGCATTGTGCAGAGCCTAAAGATTTGAAGGTAGAACTTGTGGTAGTTGACTTGAGGGATGGTGTCAACAATTTGTCTTGGAAGCTTTTCTTCGGTCTCTCTTGTTTATACCCAACTTGTAGCCTGCTCCTGCTGTCCCCATCTGAAATGACACCAGAAAAGTTAAAACCAGAAAACACATCAAATTCTACACTTAACACGGGCAAATTGCATGCTGTATGAGTTGTACCTCAATCATCCTGTTAAAAATATGAAGCTCAATGCAGAGAGTATCTGTTCTAGGTACCTCAAGGGGTCTGCTTCTCTATGAAGTTGTAAGAAGTAAATTTATATTATAATGTGTGACACAGCCAGAGCTAATTCACTTACGAAGGATTCCTCCTTTCCTTAGAGTTTGGCACAGAGACCTGTGGATTACTGACATGCCCGGGATAAAGGACGGAGATCTCTGTGCCATTTATAAAAACTTCAAGTTCAAGTACTTGCCTTCCCTAAAACAGACTGAGCTTTGCACGGAGGCTGAGAGATGGAAGAGACTCTGATACACAGAAAATCAATTTGCCTGGACTGGAGATGATCTCAGAGACAACGTCGGGGTCCACCACCACTCTCACTGCGTACGATGGGTCACTGCTCCATCCAGCTAGGCTTCTCCCTGCCTCTGCTACCTCTCTTTCTTCCCTCATCCACTCAACCCGCTGTTGGCTACAGGCCAGAAAGCCCCTGTGACCCAGGACCTGAAACACAGTAGGGCACTCAATCAACATTCTTTTTAATTGAGTTGAGATTGAGGTGACAGTGACGACAAGCAATTCAAGAATCTGGGCCAAAAGAGAAGCCTCACTAAGTTAAAATATGGCCGAATCACATTCTTCACTTGACTTCATTCATCTCAGCACAGAAGTACAAATCATGTTCATGACATGGAAACAGCCTCCATGTTGCCAATGCTCTATGAACTCAAGTCAGGAGACAAGTTAATTAGGTCAGTTGTGGGAAAGCCGGGAAGTTCAAAACCTTACCCAAAGTGGCATCTTACCGGAAGAATTATCCAGTCGTAACCACCCACAACAGAGGTGTATCTGCCACTGCTCCCGCACGCTCTCCTTCATCAAGCAGTAAAACACGAAAATGAGGAATCCTAACTCAAAAGAAGAAGGTCAGTCTGTTTTGGCTTCTTTCGCCAGCAGTCACCAACACCCAGACCCACATCTACTCTTATCACCATAAACAGCTCTCCTAAGGAACCCCAGAGCCATTATGGCTTTCTGAGCTCATTTTTCTAACTTCCCTCTCAAAGGCAGTGATGGTAAGAAGGTCTGTTTCAAGACTTCCTATCAACCACAGTGTTTCCCCCAGGGCTGCTGTTTATCATAGAGCTTGAGAGAGCTCTCCAAAACGGTTCGCAATGATCCTTACATCCCGGCATTTGTATCCTTGTGTCATCTCTTCCCACACCATATCGAGAGAATATGGCAGAAGTGATGTCATGTCACTTCCAAGAAAAGCTTACAAGAGACATTGTGGCTTCTATCTCTGATTACTCCCTCCAAAGGAATCTAAGTGTTGTAGTGTGAGGACATTCTGCAGCCCTGTGGAGAGGCCCACATGGTGAGGAAGTGAGGCTTCCAGTCCCCAGTCATGTGAGTGAGGCTTCCTAGAAACAGATTTTCCGGAGCCGGTCAAGTTTCCACATGACTACAGCCTTGGCTGACAGCTTGACTGCAATTTCATGAGTCCCCAAGCCACAGGCACCTGGGTGGCACAGTTGGTTGAGTGTCCAACTCTTGATCTCAGCCCAGGTCTTGATCTCAGGGTCACAAGATCAAGCTCTGCTGGAGCCCACTTAAAAAATAAAAGAGTCCCTGAGCCAGAACTACCCAGCTAACCTCTTCCTGAATTCCCAACCCAGTAACTGGGTATGATAATATGTACTGTTGCTTCAGGCTGCTAAACTTTGGGAGTAATTTGTTACATGGCAATAACTAACTAATACACACGCTCTTTGGCACAATTACACCACGTAGAAATCATGAATTTGGTGCCCTCATTTTCCACTGCCAGCCCTGATTTTGTCCTGAAAGTGGGATGGAGATGGGGCTGAGGGCAGACATTAGTAGCACTGACCATTTCTCATCCCCACTCTCTAAAATATCTCCTTGGGAGAAAAAAAGTAGGACTTGAGATTTTCCTGATGGTAAATGCTCTGAAGGGCAAATTGGATCTCCTATAGCTTGGGTGTGGAACTGGCAGAAATATCTCCCATTTACAAAGCCTTTCCAGGTGCCTCAAACTGAAACTCATCTTTTCCACTTCTGAGGTCCCATAGCATTGTTTCTTCTGTGAGTTGCTCTATGTGGCCACAGTCTCCCTATATTGCCCATCTCCCCACCCAGCTGTAAAGTCTTTTCTTTTTTTTTTTTTTAAGTTTTAAAGATTTTTATTTATTTATCAGAGAAAGTGAGCACAGGCAGACAGAGTGACAGGCAGAGGCAGAGGGAGAAGCAGGCTCCCTGCTGAGCAAGGATCCTGATGCGGGACTCGATCCCAGGACACTGGGATCATGACCTGAGCCGAAGGCAGCTGCTTAACCAATGAGCCACCCAGGCGTCCCTGTAAAGTCTTTTCATCCTCATATCACTTCTCTCTTTGCCTCCAGTGATATGTGGCAGCTCAACAGATGTTTGTTGACTTGAACTCCAAGGCACTTGAGACACAAACTCTCACAGTTTTCTGCAACCTTTGTATTATGTTCTCAGGCCTCAAAGTCTTTCTTTTGACCCAAGTGCCGTTTGCAACCCTTTGTTCTCTATATAAGTTCAGCTTGCCTCCTCACTGGTCAGTTGTGCTGAAGTAACCGATTAGTAATGGGTCGGAGTGGTTCTAACTTGTTGCAAGTTGAGCATGAGTCAATAGTGAATGTCCCCAAAGCTCACCTCAGCTAGGGCATCAGTGGAAGTCAAGAATGTTGGTTGAGGCAGGTAAGAGTATCCTGCCATCCTGACCCAGTTTGGGTCAAATCATGGACCTTTCTCCCTACCAACACAATATTCAGTTTGGGAGACTTCATTTTGAAATGATGACGACAAATTAAAGTATTTAAGAATAGAGAAGACTTGGAGTGGAAACACAGGATGGAGAGAGATGGTAGCTATAGTTACAGATGTGGAAGCACTGTCATGAAGAGGACAAACTAGGCCTGTTCTGTGTGGTGGCCAGGTTAGAACCAGGAACGATGGGAGGAAGCCACAGAACCGCCATGTGGTAACACATTGAAGCTAGTGTTTACTAAGTAATGATTATATCATAGGCATTGTGCTGCTAGTGTCATTTTTACAGTTGAGAGACCTCAGAGTCCCAGAAATCTAGTAAATCTGACCGAGTCACGGGGCTAATACTGAAATGGCAGCCTCAAGACCAAATGCAGGCAGTCTGACTGCAGAGCCCAAGGTCTTAACCACTGCACTGCACATTCTACCCTCAGAAAAGGGGGACCTGGCTAAGATGCAGAGCAGATGAGAAGCTACAGTGGTAACCGTACTACAACATATCAGTGTATCAAATCAACACGTTGTACCCCTTAAATTTATACAATGTTAAATGTCAAACATATTTCCATTAGACAAAGAGAGAAATTGAATGCTCTGCTTTACGGAATAGTGAGCTCTCCATATCTGGAAAGTTTCAGGTAGAGGCATGTGACTTTCTGTCACTCGAGGGGAAGTTGGATTGGGAAGATTTTGGGTCCCCGGCCCCAGCCCTGAGACTCTCTGATTCCAGGTGGGAGGTAACAATCTGGAGGCTAAACGGAATGACATGTCTCACTCACTCCCTCGAGGGCTTTATCTCCGTGTAACCGAACAATAGTGGTGATGAATTGAGCAGCGCTCACTCCTTCTGAGCAGCAGCCACCTGGAAGGGGGTGCAGCAACCTGGTGAGAGCAAACCCCAGTCTCGGAGCATGTAAAACTCCTCCAGCTTCAGCAGGAACAAGGGGCAACAGAGACAACAAGCACGTATTACCGTGCTGAATTCCTGCATGGAGTTTAGTTTGTTCTCAGACTTAAAGGTTATTATATGAATTCCAATGAGCTGCCTGCCAGCTCTCCCTCTCTGCTTGTCAGCCTTCCCTTTTCCTTCCAATAACAGATTGATCTGCTTACTCAGTAGCACACAGGCATGAGGGAAGATGTCAGGTTTTTGTCACCTGCATTTTTACTTGTGCAACCCTTCTTCAGAAATGGCTCATCGTGCACAGCATTTTTTCACACCTGACCACAGGGCAACCCCCTTCAGCCAGAACTGCAAACTTGCCACCTGTCTTTTAAACGGCTCATTCGTTCACTTGTTCCGTTGCATTCTTGCTCGGGGTGCGCATGCGTGCACGTGCGTGTGTGCAAGTGTGCGTGTGTCCGTGTGTGCGTGTGCTAACTTGAGTTTGAAACTCAGGACTCTGCAAACCACCCCCCTCTAGAGGAGGGCACATTCTATCTTGTAAAGCAGGACTAGGAGAACCAGAAATGGTTGGTGCTTGGTTGCCATAAAGCGTATATGACAGACAGACAGCTCGGCTCTGTCCATGCAGGATCTGTCGGACTTTGGGCTTAGTCCTCAGGAGATCCCCCACTGGATTCTGCTTCGAAGCCACGGAGGCTTCCTGCTTAGAAACCATTTTCCCTTTCCACCTCAGGAATGGAGCCCTTGCTTTGAAGATACCCCTCCTCCCTTTGTAAGCCTTAAATTGCTTTGCTCTCTTGTCCTTTCGGCAGCTTCCCCGTTAGCCCCTCTTTGTATAGGGTGAGTGTGTTTCTCCCTCAGAATTAGTGAGCAGACTTACTTCTGAGGAAGAAATCTGCCCCGGGGATGTGTTTCCTAATCTACTCCTGCATCTGTTCTATACCCGGACTTTCTGTGCCTTTTTACATTCCAATCAGAACATGCTGGGAAGAATCTGGTGGGACAGAAATTTCGGCTGATACACCTCATTGCTCTAAAATGAGATGGTTTCTTGAATCAAAAGACATGAGAGCAAATGTTATGCCTTATTCCAGATTGCTGCCCCACGTCCCTGCAGCACCCTGCAAATGCCTGGCATAGAGTAATTACATACCAATTCATACTTCCCAAGGTTCTGCAAGGGTTAATAACAATACAGCACAGTGCTCTGAGGCTTTAAAAAAATGCTTGGTTAAAATAAATTTTTAAAGTTTTTTTTTTTTTTTTTCTGAGCAGAAGTTCTCAGAACCTTCACCATGATAATGTAGATGGTGCCATTTTAAGAATGGGGGAATATAGTTTGCTGCGTTTCCCGAAATTCTTTGACCATGGAACTCTTCTCTTCCTGGAACATCCTATGGACTACCAATGGCCTGGAGTCTGGTAAAGGGGTTTATTGAGGACATAAGTAGTTTGGAGCACTCAGGGAGACCCTAATTCAATGCACTGCCCAAGCTCCTCCCAGCTGCCCCAATAGTTTAAATGAACTGGGCCAAATTTGAGGGCAAGAAAAGCATGGAGCAGAGCCTGACACTCCCAGGAAATCATCTGCATGCCTCTTCCCCTGAAGATTTGTAACAGGCAAAGTCAGGTTAAAATGAACATCAACAATGAGTCAGAGGTGTATTAACCAGACCCCTCACTCTTACTGCTTGTGACATCTTTGGCCTACCACGCAATCACCTACCATATCACTCTCATTTCCTTCTTTCATCAGAAAATGGGAATAAAATTAAAGAGCTATAGAGACATTAGCTTACGATCATCTAATTCAACCAGCTGTGGCAACTTGTCCAAGGTCAGTTTGGAGCAAAACCCAAGACTAGGACCTTGGCCTCTTGCCTTGACCCATGGCTCTTTGCTCTTCATCTTCATTCCTTTACGACTCTCTAATTTCCTAGCCGGGCTCCTTCCCACAATATTTGGAACTCTGATGTAGCCAGAGTCTAGGGGGTCAACAGTTTAATTATTATTACAACAGTAATTATTGTGTTCGATGGGGTCGTGCGCTTCAGAATGTCAACACAAGTGCAAACCCAAACACTTACGAGAACCATGTGGTTTCGGTATGCAGAGTTCAGTATTCTACAGTATTCAGGGAATACTGGGAATACTGTAGAAAGTATGACCAGCCAGTGTTTGAGATAAACATTGCCAACTAGCTGGAGTTGAGTTAGCTCTCTGGGCTCTTGTCTATATCCCCAAGTAAGAGTGAACTCATTTCATGACATCCGAACATCTGGGTAATGTTTCCAATGGCTGCCTATCAATTGATTGATACCAGAAGCCTCTTGGAGTATCTCTTCCAAAGCAGCAAAGCTTTGGTGGGGAGCTCTGGCTAGCCACGGAAAGGACAAAGAAGCAGAAGTTACCTTGCAACGTGTTGAAAATGGCAAAAAGATACAAGAACAAAATCCTTACAGGTCCCCAGGCAAAAAAAGCAAACCCCCAGGTGAGGCCAAGTAAGAATGTCAGGCTCATTGTGCCTTTGAGGTCATGTAGGATCGTCTGCCGCCGAGTCTTCCGGCTTTGGGAGTTCATGGAATTCAGCTGAATGAGGACAGTGCAGAACATGGAGAGATTCAGTAGAAATATGAGGCAAAAATAAGCCACAACTGAGGTGTAAAAGATAGAATCGTCTTTAATCCAACAACTGTAAGAGACAAAGAAGAGAAGGCCATTGTGAGGCAGAGAAACACACATGTGTATTTTTCAGTGAGACCCTGAAGATCACCTTGTCAGCTTTAGCTCACGTGAGAGCATCCGCACCTAGAGAGAGGGACTGCCTTGACAAGAGTTCACGCACACTCACTGGGGGCAGGGTGGGACTCAAACCCCAATCTCCTGAGCCCCAATCCAGGGTTCTTTCCAGCACCAGAAATCCTAGAGGATATGCACACTTCTCAGTCCAACTCCCTGGGAGGCTATTTTGTTCCTCAACAGCAGAAAAACAAGTGATGTATTTCCCTCCAAAGTGGCCCCCCCCCCCCACCCCCCCCCACCACGTTACACCTGAGCTTTTGTTTGCAGGATGAATTTTGTTTTGCATGATAAATATCACAGTAAAAGGACACGAGTAATGACTGGCTTTCCTGAATGCTATGTCAAACAATGAAGAGATCATCAGTGTTAATGATGTATATTTTAAACCTCCCTCCGCATCCTCAGGTTTGGATGACAAAGGCAACCCTGGCCACTGGCCTCTTAACGGCTCTACCATTTCTATTAAAGAAGAAATAAGTGATGATTCCTTTGACTAGGAATCTGATACATTTCCCATGACTAGAGGCATTACCTCTGAGTTTTGAACAGGGACAAGCTTGCCAATTTAACTGTGTGTCTACTTAACCGAGACCTCTTGTTTAGAACCAGAAAAATCTGTTGCCATCATATTGTTCATGCTGGTGTGGATACTTTCATGTGTGTGAGTCTGTGTGTGGTTGTGCGCACGTTGGGAGGGAGTGAGGGATAAAAAGCACTGAATTTCCCTAATAAAGTCTAATATTTTGGGCTCCCTGAATATCATCTTCAACCTTAAAGGAGGCTATAGAAAACATTTTAAAAAGGGGCAGTGCTGCTGTATGTTTGGATAGGGAATCATCCCTAAGACATATTGTTAAGTACGGAACAGTGTATATCTACCATTTGGATAACAGAGTGTCCCAGAGAATATCTATACAGATCTGATTGTTGGTATTAAGAGTTGCATCAAGGAAGAGAGACAGTGTGGCTGGGGGTTGGGAAAAGGGCTTACTTTTCATCCTCTACCCTTTTGTGTGTTTGGATTTTGTACCACGTGCATGTATTACTTCTTCAAAATATAATTACCAAAAAAAAAAGCTCTTAGAGCACTCTGCCTCTTACTAACCAATTCACATATGAAAGGGCTCTTTTCAGGAGGAGTGGAGTTGGTTTTGTTCTGGTTTTGCTTTTGCTTTTGATCTTTGAAGAAGAATCACCAATATGTAGGCACTGGGGGCCCTTTATGCCAGGGAACAGAGAGGAGCAAGGATGGAGGAGGAGATGAGAAGGAAAGGAAGAGAAAAGAGAGAGAAAAGAAGGATAACAGGAAATTATGTAATTAGAAAGCACCTGCTGGAAAGGACAATATAATTTTGACCCTCCAGAAACTCATCTTAACACAAAAGATGGAAGAGTCTGGGAGGCGAGACCTCCTACATTTGATTGCAGTCCAATGAGAGAGGAAACCTGTAGTTTAAAAAAAAAAAAGCTTGAGAGGCAACAGTAAAGAGAATGGATCTGGGTAAAAAAAAAAAAAAAACAATCAGAAGCATGAAAGGAAAGCACACTATCTAAAGGGCTACATAAAAACTAGCTATGCACCTATAAAAGAAGGTTCTGGAGAGATAAATGGCCACCCCTTTGTGGCTGTGGATGAGAGAACCGCAGAGATGAGCTTATACATTAAGAAGAAAACAAAAGATGGCGAACACAGCAAAATGTATAAACTTGTCCAAACACTAAGTTGTACACCAGAAGCTAATGTAACATTGTATGTCAACTGTACTCAAAT
>ML101369.1:164905-177309 GCA_003697995.1 Taxidea taxus jeffersonii
TGGGATCGAGCCCCGCATCGGGCTCTCTGCTCAGCAGGGAGCCTGCTTCCCCCTCTATCTCTGCCTGCCTCTCTGCCTCCTTGTGACCTCTCTCTCTGTGTCAAATAAATAAATAAAATCTTTAAAAAAATTGAAAAAAGAGAAGAGAAAAAGAAGAGAGGAAAACAAAGCTGAGCCAATTTACAAAGGAAGGCAGTGGAGTCTTTCAGGGGAGACTGTTGTTGATTGTGGAAAATGTCTTCCAACCGTCTCCCTATTTCCTTACAGTGTTCACTACAATTCCTTCCGCCTTCCTCGAGCTTTCTAATCGTAATCACGGCCCGTTATGAAGAACATGTGGAACAGGCCACATGCTGAACATTTCATATATGTGATGTCATTTTAATTACACACTACATTGACAGCAAACACTATTGTTCCCCATTTTCCAGTGGAGGAAATGGAAGGAAGAGGTAAAGTAAGTTGCCCAAGGTCACACAGAGCCAGTCACCTAACCATTATATGAGTTCGACCGTGACTGAGTTTAAGCCAAAAAAGGCTGACGCTGAGTGTCCCCCTGAGCCAGTGTCAAGACCAAGGCACAGGTCAGAAACACTCCCCACCCCTGAGACCCTGATCACTGCATCATCACCTGGGAAGCAGAGATGCTAGTACTTACAATGGAGTCGTTGAGCTCAGAGTTCCATACAGATCTTTTTTCACACACAGTGTGATTGCCACCAGGATCCCCGGGATTCCTAGAGGGGGAAACAAGCCAAAGGCATCCCATTAGGAAGTGGAAGAAGTCCTGATCATTGATGGTGAGCCCTGATACACCAAAACACCGTTTAATTGAGCCACAGATGTGCGGGCATCAAAATACCATTGTTTGCAAAATGTTTGTGAATTTTCCCAAGTTAAACATTTCTAGGAGTGCTCCAATCTGCTAAACTAAACAGCATGCCAAAGGCTCCAATACAACGCCCACTGGTTATTAAAAATAGCTCAAGTGCCAAAAAATCAACTTGGCAATAGAAGTATCTAGTTCATCGTAAGAAAGGTTCGCATCAAGCATTTCTTCCCAGATGATGGGCTGCCAATTTTTTTTCTCCTTTTCGATAAAGCCCCTTGGTTCCCAGGATCTTTTTGTCTAGGTCACCTTGGAGGAAGGGCAGAGGCAATCAGCGGCAGCCTTCAGTGCTTTCTGACAGGGGGGTTGTTTCCACATTCGTTACTAGTTTGACATTTTGACTAGATCGACCAGTTAACGACCAGTCAGTTCAGCCAGACTATAATAAAGCAATCAGTTCCGTCAAAGTGGTCAAGCGTGATGTGAGTGTAGACACAGGATTTAAAAATCCAATTGCGTGTACATTTGCAAAACTTCAATGTTTTCTTCATTTCTAACAATGTATTTCAGCTCAACTAAGAGCATTACACCTGCACACGGTTTAGGGGTTTCATGAGATGCTTTGCAAGGCTGTTCTGAATCCCAGAGTGCCAAGCATCTTGAAAAATCCTCCACTGTCCTGTTCTGTGAGAAACAGGACAGTCCCATCTGATCTGTATATCACACAGTTAGCACAGTGCCTAGCGTGATGTAGATATTTACAAAAATACCTGTTGGAAAAAAAAATGGGACAGACCCATAAATAGAACAAACTAATGGTTGCCAGGGGAGCGAGGATGGGGGATGGGCACCACAGGTGAAGGAGGGCGGGAGGGTCAGGCTTCCAGTCATGGAATGAGTAAGTCACAGGCATGAAAGGCACAGCTTAGGAAATGTCTCGAATGGTATCTGTAATGGCGCTGTATGGGGACAGATTGTAGGGAGCACGGCAGAACGTGTAGACTTGTCCAATCACGATGTCGTACACCTGAAACTCACGTAACATTGAGTGTTAAAAAAGTTTTTTTTTTTTTAATCTGTTGGAGGCCAGAAAGGAGGGATGGAGGGAAGCCTCACATCTACAGAGGGAGTTGTGAGGTGGTCCCCAAGTTGTGTTTACCCTTTGGTAATTAACAAATCAATCCATAACCGGTTACTAAACAAAAAGATCCCCTACTGGTTATTAAAGAAAAAATGTGGACCGATCAACTGCCTTGGACAGGGATTTAAATACAGGAGCAAAACCTTTTCAACAGGTTGCTTTGGCATTAAGAAGACAGAACTTCAAACATAAGCAGATGCTAATGTTTGTTTTCCTCGACATTGATTGCATTTGTTTAATATTTAAATGCTCCCAAAGTCCCCTTAGCAAGACAGCTCTGCAGCGGCTCCCTGGTGACCTTGCAGTTACCCAATGGGCAGAGCAGGCAAAGGCTGGACCAGCAGGGGACCTGAGCTTGGGCAGAATGCCCGTGAGCCCGCACGAGTTGGAAGAGACTCCAGGAGTGTGAGGAGGTGCGGAGGCCTTCTCCTACTCCCCTCTCCATCTCCTCCAGAGGCTGTCGTGAGGCAGTTTCTTGTCCCTCCCAGGTTCGGGGGAGGTGTGGGGCTTTGCACCCCGTCCCCTCAGCACAGAGCTGCAGAATAGAAAAGTGCAGAGCTCCAGCTCATAACCGACCCTTCAGCTACAGGGAATCCCTCAACTCATGTGGCAGCCATCTGTTCCCTTTTGTTTTGGTGTCGTTCTTTTATAGTGTCGGGGACAAGGACTTGGGAGCTGGTGCCTTTAGCTACTCTTCCGTTAGATGAATCTGAAAGCAGCTCGTTACATCTGGTCTGGTACAGCCAGTCAGGCCTTGGCCTTGACCTTGGCTCGGGTGTGTCCTTGACACTCCCTAAGTTTATCCCACCTCCAGGTTCCAAGTCTTAGCCTTCGCTGCCGCTCCTTGCACCCTGGAAAGTGTGTGGAACGAGATCAAGAGAAAAAAGAGAGCCTCCTGCCACTCGAGGAGCGAGTGACTGAGGAGGGGACTGAGAAGGAAACCAAGGATGAGAGATGACAAGGGGGAAGGAAAGCCAGGACCGAGCGTGATTTCCAGCCCCTTCACAGTTAGCCAGATGTGGGTTATCTGCTTTGGGGATTATTCATGAAGCTTCTTCCGCAACGTTTTTCAATCTCGCGGTTGACTTGAGATGAGGGCTGCCAGGCACGGGAGTGTACTGACTGCTTTGGGCTCCGTGTTTCTGATGGATTGCAAAGTGTGCTAAAACAACTTTAGATTATGCTCTGCTTAGTATTTGCCTGTCTCTGCTCCCCACATTAGCATGGATAATAGCACTGACTGTGTATCCCGTGAAAGTATGTGCTATGTTAATGAACTCATTAAAAGGATGAGTAGCTAATTGGGAAGCTATTGTCTTTACAAAGGCAGTGGAAGATAAAATCTATCCTCGCATGGATCCTCTGTGTCCCACTTCATATACGTCTCCTGTGTCTCCAACACATACTCTGAACTCAAAATCTGTTTTGAATAGGCGAAGGTGGGGGAAGACCGTGTCAGAAATACAGGACAGCAAACCAATGAAGTAACATTTAAATTAGGAAATTGTCATGCTGGGTTCTCTTCCTGGCTTCTTCCATTGGGGAACAGTCACAATGACTCCCATGGGGTGTAGTGGGAATCAGCGCGTGTTTGACCCAGCACCCCTCTGCACATTCCAAGTCCCTTCCCTGTCCCTTCAGCAACATGGCTGCATCATAGAGGTTACGTGTCCAGACTATGGAGCCAAATCTCGGGTTCAAATCCCAGTTCTGCGGCTTACCAGCCGTGTACACCTTGGCAAATTACCTAACCTCTCTGCGCCTCAGTGTCCTCACCATGAAATGGGAATAATGATGAAACCCTTCTCTTGGAAGTATTGTGAATGCTGAATAAGGATGCAGCGTCCTTACTGATGATAATAACAGAATTTGGTCCTGAATATTGTGTCTCATGAAGCCGGAATTAGAAATAAACACAGGCCTAAAACAGAGATATCAGACAAGCAGATATCCTTACCCCAACCAACGAGACAAAATTTAAGGATATAATTGGGGACGTATATGTTGAAGACTCTGACAAGAGACATGTACATGTGGACCCCTTCTAGGCCCATCCAAGTCAAAGAGACGAGCAGGAAGTAATGGAGGGCCACCGCAGCTGTGACGCAGAGTCCGGCTTTCTGAAATGATGAGGACCAGGAATTGACCAGAAACGTCAGGTTTAACATCAGTAGTGCCATGCACAGGTTGATCAGGATTTTGGAAGGATGATCTTTTCGAAGTTTGCTAAAAGAAAAGGCACAGTGTTTGGTTGGGTAGGGTCTCTGGTTTTAATGAAGCATTGCCACATCTTATCTGCCTGAGAAGTGAAAAAATAAAAGAAGTGACTACGGGCACCTGGGTGGCTCAGTCGGTTAAGGTTAAGCAGCCAACTGTGGATTTCAGCTGAGCTGGTGATCTTGGGGTTGTGAGATTGAGCCATGCATCAGGCTCTGCACACAGGAGTCTGCTTGAGATTCTCTCTCCCTCTGCCCCTCCCCCCCAACTTTCTCTGTCTTTAAAATAAATCTTTTTTAAAAAATCAAAGAAAAGTAGTGTCTATTAAAATTAACTTGCTCACGGACTCCTGGGTGGCTCAGTGTGTTAAGTGTCTGCCTTCGGCTGGGGTCATAATCCCAGGGTCTTGGAATCGAGTCCTGCATTGGGCTCCTTGCTCCATGGGGAGCCTGCTTCTCTCTCTGCCTCTGCCCCTGCTTGTGCTCTCTCTTGCTCTCTGTCTGACAAACAAATAAATAAAATCTTTAAAAAAACTAACTTACTCATTTTACCTTACATGTAATGGATTTTTCGAGCTCCCCACCCTTTTTCCAGGTAGAGTCAAAGTATCCTAAATACCGTGACCTTCACTAACAGTAATAATAGTAGCCTCTCTGAGCTAAGCAGCACCCTTTTTTCTTTTTCCTTTTCTTTTTGTATTTTGGGGAGAGGGAAGGAAGGAGTTTCCCAGATACCACCATTATGTTATTACGACTTCAGCAGACTTGGGGCTGGATCCACTTGTTGTTTCTTGTGTTGTTGATTTTAGTCCTTCTGACAGGTGTGAGGTGATAATCTCACTGTAGTTTTGCTTAGCAGTTCCCTGACGCTGAGGAATGTCGAGCATCTTTTCAGATGTCTGTTGGCTCCCTGGATGTCTTCTTCGGAGAAATGTCTGTTCATGTCTTCTGCCCATTTTTAATTAGATTATTTTTTTTTAAAGATTTTATTTATTCACTTGACAGATAGAGATCACAAGTAGGCAAAGAGGGAGGAGGAAGCAGGCTCCCCGCTGAGCAGAGAGCCCGATGCGGGGCTCGATCCCAGGACCCTGGGATCATGACCTGAACCAAAGGCAGAGGCTTTAACCCATTGAGCCACCCAGGTGCCCCGGATCCCAACTTTTTATTAGATATGTCATTTGCAAATATTTTCTCTAGAGGGAATATTTTCAAATCTCAGAAGGCTCCTTTATTCTTTCCCCCATTCAATAACCTCCCCCCGCACTCAACACACATGGTAGAAGTAACCAATATTCTAACTTTTGTCCCCAAGACTTAGCTTGGCCTGTACTTAGAACTTCGTATAAATGGAACCATGCAGTATGCTCTCATCTTTTTCTGGCTTCCTTTTTGTTCAACAATATGCCTGTGAGATTTGGATATTATGTTCTGTGTTGTACAGAAGAAGCTTATTCTTTTTTAGTGCTGTGAAGCATTCCATTTTATGAGTATACCACAATTTATTCATCTAGTCAACTGCTAATGTGCATTGGGGTTGTTTCCAATTTGGAGCCACTACGAATGAAGCTGATGTGAACATTCTTTTTTTTTTTAAGATTTTTATTTATTTAATTTGAAAGAGAGTAGAGCGAGAGAGAGAGAGAGCACGAGTAGGGGTGAAGGGCAGAGGGAGATGGGGGGAGCAGACTCTCTCCACTGAACAAGGAATCCGACATGGGCCTGGATCCCAGGACCGTGAGATCACGATCTGAGCTGAAGGCAGATGTTTAACCGACTGACCTACCCAGGCACCCCTGCTGTGAATATTCTTGTATATATCTTCCGGTGGACACATGCACTTATTTCTCTCTAATAGTGAAGTTTCTGGGTCAACAGATAGATAGGTATTTATCTTCAGCAGGTATTGCCAAAGAATTTTTGGAAGTATCTGTGCCATTTTACACACCCTTGTTGGCACTTGCTCTTGTTAATACTATTAATTTTAGCCATTCTGGTAGGTGCATAGAAGCATAACTGTGCTTTTCATTAACACTTCTCTGATGAGTAATGATGTTGAGAACGTTGTCATATGGATATTAGCCATTTGGGTAAGGATTAAGGTTAGGCATGGATATTCTCTTTTGTGAGGTCTCTTTCAAGTTCTTTGCCTACTTTTAATAGTATTGTCTATCTTTTTCATTTGTAAGAGTATATATAATTATATAAAATTATTACAATTAATTATAATTTATTACATTTATTATATATTATATAATTTATATAATCATTAATTATATAATTATATACTATACACAATATCATATATATATAATATAGATAGATAGATACTCTGCATAAAAGTCCTTTGTCAGATATCTGCATTGCAATTATCTTCTCCCAGTTTATGGTTTGCCTTTTCACTACCTTGATTGTATCTTTTGGTGAAAGAAGTTCATAATTTCAATGAAGTCCAATTTATCAACTTTTCCTTTTATGGTTAGCATTTTGTATCCCATTAGAGAAATCTTACCCTACCCCAAACCCCTTGCTTTTTAAAAATTCAATTGCAATCGCTCTCTCGCTCTCTCCCTCTCTTTTTTTGAAAGAGCCTTGGTCACTTTTTTTTTAAATCTGTCCACTTCATAATGTAATGGATTTGACCTCTTCCTATTGTGATGAATAGGAACATTTTATGAAATTAATGTGGTTACAATGACAATAGCATCCATCAAACCAAATTAAACCTACTCGGAGCAAGACTAACAACTTACTGAAAAGCTATGTATGTCACTATTGCAACTCCCAGGAAAATGGAGGAGATTCCACATCCGATGTACGTTATCAGCACTAATATCCGTTCATTCACTGCATCCATTGCAGACCTGGATAAATCCTAGGAAATGCAATATGTTGTGTTTTACACGTTGGCCAGAGCAAGTTTATGGTAAAACGCTTCCAGAGTTCACTAACAGGAGGTTCTCAGGATATACAGCCTCTCTGCTACAGCTCTTATAAAACCAGAATATGTGGACGAATATACAATAAGACTGTATACTGTTTGTTGATAGGCCTGGTGCAACTTACTGTGTACAGGTTATGGAGAGCCATCAACAGCCCTGGAAGAACATTTAGTCTTGGCTTTATTGTCATTAACATGTTCCACACTTAAAATATAACCAAACTAATAGATGTGAATTTGGGATGCAAGGTGAATCATTATTTGAACTAAGTGTCCCAAAACACTACACAGAACATAAAAAAAAAATGTTCCTTTCCCTTAGACCTTAAATAACTTTCATAAAATTAAGAGACAAAATGGATCTTAGAGATCACATAATCCCCAAATTTCCTAAACTGAGGATCATAAAAGACTTGAAATGGCAGGCAAAATCATTTGACTGTATGTGTGCATTGTTTTGGGGAGAAGGTCCAGAGCTTTCCTCAGATAGTTATAGAGATTCATGAATCATAAAAGGCTAAAAAGCACTGTCTACCCTGGTTGTTCTTAACTGGAAGCAATATCGCCCCTCCCCTCCACCCCGGACATCGGCAATGTCTAGATATTTTTGGTTGTCTCAGCTGGGGAAGGGGCTACGGGCATCTAGTGGTTAGAGAGGCCAGGGATGTTGCTAAACATCTGACCATGCACAGAACGGTCCCCCATAAGGAAAAATTATTTGGCTCAGAATATCAACAGTGTGCACGGGAAACAACTCGTGCACAACGCATTCCGATGACAGTATACAGATATATAATAAAGTAACTCAGGAGAGCTAAGAAAGTACTCAGAGAGCGGCAGAGAAGGAACACATTTAAGGGTCATTTTCTTTCTTTTCTTTTTTCAGTAAACTTTGCCCAACGTGGGGCTCGAACTTTTGACCCTGAGGTCAAGAGTCAGGTGTTCTATCTGAGCCAGCCAGGCACTATTTTGAAGGAAAACTCAGCAAGTCCCCATGCTGGGGAGGACCATAGGGAACTAAAGAGATGGTAGAGTTAACTAATGATGACTCTGAAGCTCTAAGTCTGAATATGAGAATTGATGAGATGAGTCTTGTTTGGTAAGTACTGCAAGAATTGAAAAAAATTTATATCTTTCCTACACTGCAATCTGACAATTAAAAAACTTAATGACCATACCCTTTGACCCAGCATTTCTGCTTCCATCAATTTATCCTACAAAAGTAGTTACACCAGGCTTAGAAGAGAAATGAATAAAAATGTGTATTACAGCATTGTTCATAATGGAGAAAAACAGTAACAACTAAAATGCCTGCATATAGGGGACTGGCTACATTCATCGTGTTAAATCCACACAAGAAAATTCTATAAAGGCATTTTGAAAATTGAAGTAGATGGATATATATTTGCCAGAAAGATGCCCCATTGCATTGTTAATACAAAGCAAGTGGTAAACAGCGTGAATAGTTTGATCCTATTTCTATAAAACAAAAACATATACTAATATACACGTAGGAAAAGAATGTGAAAGAATTTACATAAAGGTGTTAAAGGCAGTGATTTCTTGGGAGGGGATTATAAGGACCTTTTCTGTAATATTTGAATTTTGAAGAGCAGGCATTACTTTGATAAGGAGAGAAATATTTATTTCAATCTGCTCCACTTTGGGTGAACACTCATACGCCACTTTTCCATCACAGTTCACACATGTATTTCTGGTCTGCAATCTAATAAGAGTTGCCCAAACTCTATCAAGGAGTGATTAAGAGACAACTTACCATTAAGACTCCAAAATGGGTGAGATGGTCACACTGACAGATTGTGTGATTTACGTTTGTTTCCTTTACTTTGCAGCCTGACGTATCCCATCCACCTTGCCCATCTGCAGGAGACAGAAGGGAATTTCAAAGCAATTTTGTTTTTCTCAGATATGTTTAACTTTTCATTATATGTACCTTCGGAGTGTGTGTTCTAATTAGTATTTTTTGTTAAGAGAGCAAGATAGAGGTATAGTTGAACATTGAAATCAAATGAAGTCTAATAGGCAAAATTGACTTTTGGGGGACTTCATGCATGGCATTCCATCTTGGGATCTCACTTCCTGACCCCACACAAGAACTCCTACAGATTCCTTCTACAGATCAGAACAGACTCTAATCATAAACCACAGTCCCGCCACGATGCTGGAGTGACAGAGTTAGGACTGTTTTCTTAAGTAGCACAAAGAGGGAACAGGTAGATCTAGAACTTTTTGAAGGACATGAGCTACAGAATCTAGGCTGACATCTGGGCCTGCTTGGTGGCGTTGGAAGAAACATCTGAAACCACCAGTTCCAGCCGGATGATGGGCTGTCACTCCTTTTTTAAAAATTATTGTTTATTTGACAGACAGAGATCACATGTAGGCATAGAGGCAGGCAGAGAGGGAAGGGAAAGCAGGCTCCCCACTGAGCAGAGAGCCCGATGCAGGCCTCGATCCCAGGACCCTGAGATCACGACCTGAGCTGAAGGCAGAGGCTTAACCCACTGAGCCACCCAGGTACCTCCTGTCTGTCACTCCTTAGGGCTAATTAAAGTCTCTGGTTTACTTGACACTTGCCTCGTTTCTCACTCCTGAGTTTATTCAGGGTTCTAAAACCAGCCTCCACAGCTCCATGTAACCTGTAGACCTCAGATACTAGACCAGATCTGGAGTAGAACCTCCAGGGCGGCACTAGACCAGAGAGGTTATCATAAAGCAGGCAGCTAAATGTGATCATAATTTGTCCATCCAAGATAACCCCATAGATTCCAGAGGTTCTGGATCCATGGGCAGAGGGTGGGGACAAAGGGTGACCTGGGAGGAATCTGGCCACTGGCTCAATTTACTGAGGCTGTCAGTGACAAGGTTCATCATTTTACAGGAATCTTATCCTGGGAGACTTGGAGAGGAACAGGAAAGGATATTCTATCTCTGTGGTAGGGAAGGAAGAGTAGTTCTACATCCTAGGGAGTCCAACAGGAGGAGAATTTCCTTTTTCTCCCAGAATTTCAAGGATACTGAAAAAGGAAAAGTTCCCAGGCAGAGGGGCACATAGCCTCTGGCATTCCAGGGAAAATGGATTCTGGATGGGAATACTTTGACATTTGACCATATCTCTGGGGATTCCAATGAAGTCAAACTGAAGAGGAACCCATTCAGTGATCCCCATCCCCAACCCCTCTCTTACTGTCCCCAAAGACTCACACCTAGCCAAAGAGGAAGGGCTCTTCAAGCCCACCCAGGAAGTCTTACCCCCTTGGTGAAAAGATAAAAAGATTGGGGCCCCTAGAGAGTAAATATACTCCTCAAGGTCACACAGTCAGTCTAGAAGAGATGAGGGAAAAAGGGAAGAAGATAGAAAAACACAGATGGAGGGCCAGGTGTTCATTTCTCAACTTGCTTCAAACAGCTCAAGGCTACTCTGCACCGAGTCTTCCAAATTCCCTTATTCTCAAGTTGTATGATTTTTCTGATCCCCCAAATAAGTCTCTTATCAAAAAAAAAGGCTTTTTTAACCCCCCATGCCCTAACTAGATACAAACCTCATATTCATATCTTGGTCAGTCAGAGTTCCCTGTAGGGTCTGGTAAGACAGTACAGCTCCCTCTCATGCAACTGCCAACTAGGAAAATGGTCAGGGGCAAAGGCTCATTGAGAGCTGAAGACAAAGCTTGCTAAGAAAAATACTTACTGTTACCTCCAAAGTCCCAAAAGGCACAGTGAATTCGATCATAATTCTAGAAAAAAGAAAAATCAGAGGTAAACACCTTTTCTTGTGCTAGTTACCGCACGAAGATGAGTACACAGAAGCATTTTCTTCCCGATGTTTTTACAAACAGTAGAAAGACAGACAGACAGACAGACACACACACACACACACACACACTTGGACCATTTGCAAGTTGGCTTTAAGATTAACCCCAAGTGACTTGGGGTTTATGTGAGAAAACAGCATGCTACTGCATGGTGGTCTAGTATGTGTCCTTTAAAATGTTTGGTACAGGGGCACCTGGGTGGCTCAGTGGGTTAAAGCCTCTGCCTTTGGCTCGGGTCATGGTCCCGGGGTCTTTTGGTTTCGGCAGAAGTCATGATCTCAGGCTATTGGGATCGAGCCCCACGTCAGGCTCTGTGCTCAGCTGAGAGTCTACTTCTCTCCCTCTTCCTCTGTCCCTCCCCGTGCTTGTGCGTGCTCTCTCTCTCTCAAATAAACAAATAAAATCTTTACAATAAATTAATACATAAACAAACAAATCAATAAGTAAATACAATATTTGGTAACGTAAGAGTAATCAGAACATCTTCCAGATATGCGTCTGCCTTTGTTCCATAGACCTTCCTCACGGCATGGCCCCAACACACCAGTCTTCGCTCCTGCCTCGGATGCAGAAAGAGAGACCGCCTCCTGCTCCTAAGCCAGAGGAGCTGTTGACCTCTGAGCACTTGCTGAAGGGAGAAAAAGAGCAGCAGGAAGCAATTGAACATACTGATGAGGTACAAAATGAAATAGACAGACTTATGAACAAGCCAGCATGGAGATCTTGAAACTAGAACAGAAATATAACAAACTCCACCCACCACATTTTTTCAGAAAAGTTCGGAACTGATGGCCAAGAGTCAACCATCCATAGGTGTCTGCACTGCTCAGGGAGGGGGATGAAGAGATGCTGTGCTGAGGTGACAGAATTCGAAGATATGAAATCAGGTAGGTTTCAGAACAGATTTTTACTTTGATGAAAACCCTTCCTTCCAAAATAAAGTTCTCTGCAAAGAATTTCATCTGATGGAGAGTGGTGATTTGTCTTCCAAGTCCACTGAAATCAAATGGAAATCCAGAAAGGATTTGATGAAACGTACAGGTCCAAAACAGAATGGAGTCAGCAGGAAGAGACTGCATGAGGAGCCAGAGAGCTTCTTCCCCTGGTTTCCTGGTGATTCTGATGCCAGTGCAGATGAACCAGCAGAGGCCATTGAAGATAATACTTAGCCAAATCCATGACCGCACTACTTTGTTCTCGATATGGATGATGAAGGAGGGAAAGGAGACGTAGGTGATGATGAAGAAGGAGGATTGGAAGATACTGATGAAGGGGAGGAGGATGAAGGTGAAGGAGATGAAGAAGAGGATGAGGGGAGGTAGGATAGGAGGAGGAAGGAGAAACTGAGTCATGGAACAATCATGCATCCCAACCTTCTTTTTAAAATTTTCTCCAGTCATTGGCAGCAAGTTGCAGCCCACCCACCCCCCATCTTGTGCCC